>CABFVZ010002054.1:45998-144535 GCA_902151445.1 Timema monikensis | reverse complement strand
AGATTCAGTTTTATGTAATTATCGAACTAAATACATGCTAGCTTGGCAGCGAAATAAGAACACTACTCGATCTTTTACATTGACTTAACGGGCCGGGCCAATTGTTACTCATCTGTCGATAATGGTATCATCGATAAGCCTATGGTTGCCATTTAGCTTATTGATTCTTAAAACCTATTATTTTATAAACTATCTGTGCGTGTTGGCTACTCGTGATTCATCATTGTTAAACTCTCGGAAAACAGCCTTGTCCTATTTTATCTTGCTTAAAGAGGTTGTCACTGCCACCTAACGCTTGGTACCCACTTTCCCTTCTCATTAGAATAGAATATAATTAATTTTACAATTTCAAGTAGCAAACAAGTTGTCTGAACCAAGAAAGAAAGATTCAAGGCAAGCTAAAACTGTGGGAGATTCAAACGAAATTAAAACTGGTGTAGATTCAAGAGAAGCTAAAATTGGGGAAGATTCAAGTGAAGTTAAAATTGGGGTAGATTCAAGGGAAGCTACAACAAATTCTGCAATTCTCCAACAAATAACTAGAATCGGTAAATTAGGTTTAAGTTAGTTATATCAATGATCTAGTAGTCATATTAAGCCAGAGTTATAATTTCTTGGGAACACCCACGAATTTAATGTATAAACAATTTCAGACCTGTATTTGAGTTATGATTCCCATAAGTTTATATTTAATATTGATTTAAATATGATTAACTTTTATTATTTCTTAAAGAGCAAGTTTGATCTTATAGTTCAGTTAACGTTCTAACATTGCCTACTTTACTTAACCACCCATTATAAAACCAGGTGTAATATTTCGGTTGTAATGGTTTCGCGGAAACAAGGTATGTATCCTGTAAAGCCACTCCCATACACGTATCATTTACATCATAGACCAGGGGTCTTGATTGACTTATAAACTTAATTAAAGGTTACACGAAAATATTTTGTTTATACTCTTTTTGTCTTTTTTTTAGTCTACATTTTATAATGATTATTCCTTGAACAAAATTTGTAATTGTATTACATACTAGACATACAAATGGCGTGAGATCGACCAGCTGGAGAGTGTTGTCCTGATCAAAAAAGTGCGACTTTCCTATGAGTAATTCATTGCCGATAAAATGAAGTTATCAATATTTAAGAATAAGAAATTTGTATCTAGCTTAGACCTATTATTTCTCATATATTACAATAGACTAAAATTATTCTATAAATAATTTTTATAAATATTTTTTATAAATAATTTTAGGCTGTCTTGGCGAGGATTTGGGAACTAGAATGTAGAAAAGACTAACTCAGTAAACCGTAATTGTTATTTTCTCTTATTAATGCCTTTTCTCAAAGAAATAATAAGCACTAGGAATAATGTTTATTTTGTTAATGTGGCCAAGTTATAGACAATTAGATAAATTGTACAGCCTACTTAGAGACTGAGGTGCCTGAAACATTATTTAATTTCAAAATATGTTGAGTGTAGTACACAGGATGTATAAACATTCTCATAATTAATATATATCTTTATAGTAAGTGTGAAAATGAGAGTAGAAGAGGCAGGAGGATGAATGGTGGAAGTAGAGAGGAAGATGGAGGCATAATTACTAAACGGACACGGCCAAAGGCTGGAAACCGTTCATGATGATGATAATGATGATTCCCAATAATGTAGTGAGATTTCTCCTAAAACCGCAATAATTCCTAAATATTTAAAGAGTAGATTAAATAGAAACTTATGCATTTTCTTTTTGAATGAAACAACACCTCATTTCGTTGAAAGATTTAAATTTATCAAGAATTTGGTTAAAAGAATGGAAGAGCAACCCCAAAAACTTTGAAGAAGGAAAAAAAAAAATCCTAATTAAATGACCAGGAAAGTGTAGTAAAGTTTCTAGATGTTTTTATTAAAATTTTTAATGATGAAAGGTCAACAAAATCATAGAATTTACAAAACTAATATAAAAACAAAAAAAAACAATGATAGATGTATTGGAAGTTAATTGCAGCAACCATTTTGTCTCTTTAACAACATATTTTTTTATTTGTGCTCTCTGTTTAACTGTAATGCTGTTGTATCTAATATGTTTCTGTAACAATATGTGTAATTTATTTCTTACATATCCTATAGTAGCATTTGGCTACATTTAATGAAGATACAAGTCGTAGGGAAATAATCAACCCACCCCATTTAACCATCCAGTTCATCTTGACAACAGTTCAGACAGACGACGATTCCACTATCGATCATAATTGTGGCGTGTGATGTACCGACCAATCACACCAAGTTTCAAACGGCGGCCACGCGATACTCGTCCTTTCCGAAGAGATTAAGAAAGAAAGTGATGCCGGTTCTATTCAATCGGAGAACATTACAGTGCGTTGGAGTCCATTATCGAAGCTATGTTTCCCGCGTGTATCCCCTCTTTGTGATCCTAATATGTTCCCTCACCCAGTTCTTTGCTTTACATGTTTCTCTGGGTTTTCAACCATGATTAACTCCGGTATAGCTACATGCTCGACACTCTTGGACTTGACTCTTGATAGGAGAATACGTAGTCTTGGCTGCACTTTTGTTAAAATGTTATAACAAATTTATTTCCGGCTTATATGAGTTTTTATTTATGTAACAGTTTCAAAATTCACTTTTCATTTTATTATATCTAATATGTTAATGGGTCAATTAATAAACTTTGTAATCATAGTTTGAAATTATATTCAAGGATAATATTATGAAATTCTTCAAAGACTATGATATTGAAACTTATGTTTATTTTGCTAAGATCAATTATGTTGAACGTTGAATATTACTGTTTGATCTGGAAAATAGACAAAAGAAATAGTTGTAATAAAATCTGATATTTTGATTTGTTTAATTAATAAATATTACCTTTGTGAAGTTTATCCTATATTTTACAATAATGGGAAAGGTTAAATTATTATTTTAAATTATATTGCGAGTAATCTAGTCCTTTCTTTATATTATGTAAGTGCATTGAGGATTTTGTCTTATAAATTTTGAATGTGAATTGAAGCCTTTTTGTAGAAATAATGATTTATGATAGAAGTTTTGAGGACTTTTTGGAATCCTTTCTGGTTCATATAATTTTATTTTTATATATGTATATGCGACTAGTGGAAATAGATATAATTTTGTTAATAGTGTTTTTTTAACTGAGGTTATATGACATAACTTAACGAGTAATTTTTTTTATGAGAACAAATGGTATTTATTTTCTCTATCAAAATTTCAAATGTTATGATACATTTAAGCTAGGCCGTCACCGTAGTTCGGATTCCACGTTAAACGTTAGGTCCTTAATTTCATCTCACAATCACCCTATTATTACACATTAGCGTAAGTGCGTATAACCCGAACGGGTAGTAATACGCGGTGCTAATAATAATAATAATGATATATTTAACCTTAATATAAACTTTAACTTTACCTTTCTTATGCATGATTGATCTTAAATAAATACACATTTTATGAATTTCATAATAATTCTTTATAGTATCATATGTTCGTATCTCTTGAAATACATATATACAATTATATATTTCATGAATAAATATCAAAAAATGCAATTCATGGTTTTTTGTTTATTTTATCAATAATTGAGTGTACCTTTAGGATATTTGTTTAGTGACTTATTTGTTTATTTATCCTTTATACTTTTTTGGAAATTATATATTTATGACTTCGGCCGTCTATAATTTATTTCCGCAATAGGATGAGTTGCGTGCTCTGATATACAGGTGTCTGTACTCAGACAATTTGTACAATTACACAAACAACTCACTCCGATTGTGTTAGTAATATCTTTTTTATATAACTAATCTAACCTTCTATTTTTATTGGTTAGGTAAAGGAGGTTTCCCTATGTTGTTCTTAGGTAAACATAGTTTTCTATGGGTTGTGTTTATATGTTCACTTAGGAATATGGAAAGGAAATAAATGTATCAGAGAGAGAAGTTATCATTTCAAACTCAATAGAGCATTCAGAAAACTATCCAGTATGACATAAAGAAAACAAGGTTAAATTTGGAAAAAAAAAATAATAATATTTTATATCAGCTTCTTGAAATAAAAAATATAACTGACTAGAATAAAAAAAACTAAAATTAACATTATATTTGTAATTGTGTATTTAAATTACAAGACTATTAATATCCTTACATTACTAATTATACACCTCAAAGCTAACATCCGGGCAAGTAACGAAAAGAGTAAACCACAAGTCTCTTATTCCTAAATAAATATTACCTCACAGAATCATCCCCACTCAAATAAACTCTTTTTTGACAATCATATAAATGTCTCGATTTTGAATCTTACATTATTTTTTAAGTTTAGAGCCTTCGACATTAGTGTTAAACCTTATTTTTAAAAAAGTCTTAAAAGAATGTAAATTATATTTTGTGTTACAGGATGTACATTTTTTCCAATGGAGCCATAATATTGAAGAATGTTCGGAGCCATTTGAAAAAGATAAATCTTTCATTGCACAAGAATGTAGTTCCTACCCTAGGAAATGTGTTGAAAAACATTGTTCTAAACAGGTTTATAAATACGAATTATGTGTAGAGCATGTAGGTATTTATCATCAGCCAGAGATCGGCATAAAAGCTTTCTTCAAACAAACTCAGAAAAGAGGATTATGCAGTAAACTAGGAAGTGGTCGTCGGAATGCCTGTTCTAGAGAAGAGTGTACTAAACTTGTGATAAGAGGTGGATTATGTACAAAACAGGGACGTAATAATCGAAAATATTGCATTGTGGCAGATTGCACAAAACAAATAAAAAGTGGTGGCTTATGTGTATCACATGGAGCTGTGTATAATAATAGAATATGCAGTATATTAGGTTGTACTAAATACGCTCAAAAAAGAGGTTTATGTACTAATCATGGGGGTGGCGAAACACAAAAGTGCTCTATAGAAGGTTGTACTAAGCTCGTTATCAAAGGTGGATTATGTACAAAACATGGAGTTGGATATAGAAAATATTGCACTGTGGCAGATTGCACAAAACAAATTAAAAGTGGTGGTTTATGTGTATCACATGGAGGTGTGTATAATCATAGAATATGCAGTATAGTAGGTTGTACTAAATATGCTATGAAAAAAGGATTATGTACTAAACATGGGGGTGGCGGTAAGCAAACGTGCACTATAGAAGGTTGTACTAAGCTTGTTATAAGAGGTGGATTATGTACAAAACATGGAGTGGGATATCGAAGAAAGTGCACTGTGACAGATTGCACAAAACAAATTAAAAGTGGTGGCTTATGTGTAGCTCATGGGGCTGTTTATTATCCTGGAATATGCTGTGTAGTAGATTGTTCCAAACTCTCTGCAAGAGATGGATTATGTACTAAACATGGGGGTAGGAAACAGTGTTCTATAGAAGAGTGTAATAAATTCTCTGTAAGATGTGGATTTTGTACTAAACATGGGGGTAGGAAACGTAAAAAGTGTTCTAGAGAAGAGTGTAGTAAATTCGCTATCAGAGGTGGATTATGTACAAAACATGGAGGTGGTTATCAACAAATGTGTACTGTGGCAGATTGCACAAGACAAATTAAAAGTGGTGGCTTATGTGTAGCACATCGGGCTGTTTAATATCGTAGAATATGCAGTGTAGTAGATTGTTCAAAATTTTCTACAAGAGGTGGATTATGTAATAAACATGGGTGTGTTAAACGGCTTAAGTGCTCTACAGAAGGGTGCAACTAAACTCACTATAAGAGGTTGATTATGTACAAAACATGGGGGTGTCTATAAATATAAGTGCACCATTGGTGATTGTTCTAATCAAGTTAAGAGTGGAGGATTATGTATGGCACATGGGGGTGGTAATCAAAAGAAGTGTATTATAGAAGATTGCCCTAAAGAAGCAATAAGGCTTGGATTATGTACAGCACATGAAAAATATATATTAAAAAGAAGTGTACTTCAAAAGATTGTTTAACACAATATAAAATTGCTGGATTTTGTATGAAACATTGCGATATATATTGGCATACATGAACTACTAGATATTTGACTAAACAAGGCTTAAAATTTAGGTTATTTGCAATACAAAGAGGTGAATAAAGAACATTATGTAATTTAGATGAACGTATTAAACAATATTAGAAAGGTAGTTTATCTAGATCCAGTGGTAGTGTATATTTACAATCATAGTATAGCAATGTTCTAAAAATATCTGATGTTTAGAATATAAAAAGCACATTTTTAATTAATAAAATGACAACATTTAATCAAAGAAAAAGTGATTTTATTGTAATAAAAAATATTTGCCTTGTTAAATTATGTCTTTCAAATAGCACATTTATATGGACTTTATATAAGATGCATAAGAATTATTATTAACTAACTGTGGCATTTATATAAAACTAGTCTGTATAGTGTGATTGTGTAGGTTGATTGGTGATATTTATATATCTAAGAATAATGATATTTTAATGCACTGCTTAAAGTTTCTTGATAAAATTTAAATTATTTCTATGAATGTTAAAAAAAAGTGTACATTCGATATACTGTATATTATTTACACATGTCATGTCACAAAAATTATCCCATCTACCTTCTATGGAAATTGATTCATTCCTTTAGACCTAATAAAAAAGAATTTTAGAATAAAATTTCATTAAATTTTAATAATAAATTGAAAACAAAGACTGTTTGCGAGTATTTGTGAAAGACTAATTAGAAGAGAATATGCAGTTAAATATGATTGTTTTCTCTTATTAATGCTATTTCTCTAAGAACAGTTGTATATTTACAGTATCATTCATATTCGATCGTTCAGTAATGTGGTATTAGGCCAATATACGCTTTTTACCTTTGCATTATAAATAATCTGTGTTTTAACGCCAGTAGCCAGGTTTAAGGGGGCCCTTAAATTTCTTTGAATTTCAAAATTTTGAGTATGTACTTGCTAATATACCTTCTCTAATAGAATATATTTTGCCTTCTAAGAAAGAAAAATTCCTCGGCAATATCCTTAACATCGAGTAAAAATTTGAAAGTTGATTTTCTGAGACTTGCGCAGGAAAGTTTATTTCTTTGAAATTTTTGTGGAAAAGAATAAATTAAAAAAGGTTCAATAAAAATACTATATATCCAATAATATAAAAATTGTTTTAAATTTCCATTAAGAATATTATTGATTATTAAAAGCTAAAATTTCCTTATCTTCTTTTGATAAGACAGATTCCCAAAACTGAAATTTTATCTTCATTACACTTATTTGCTAAAAGATACATATACTACTTTAAGGTGGTAATTTAAGAAAATGAGAATGCATCAGAGTATATTGCACTTTCTAAATTAAAACTTTTTTCGCAAATTAATTAAAATATTGTTTTAATTTCAACTTAGAATTTAAAAAAAGACATTTTCGCTCATTTAAAAAGAAAATTATCGTCTAATACTGCAATGCTCATAACGAATATTCAACAACTTGTTATATTACCAGGTGAAGAAAATTAAACTTTTTGTTTGAATTGAACCAATATTTTATTTATTTTGGCCAGTAAAATATTTTGCTTAAGTACAAAATCACTATTTTTTTCTCACATGCCCTAAATACCAACACTATTATCTCATTTAAAGTGGCATTTTAATTAACAGTTGGGCTCTATAATATTTTTGGAGCATAAAAGCACATAAATAACTAAAACGAAAGGGAATGTCTTTAACATACTTGCTCTGTTGATAAATATTAATATTTTTGCCGAGACTATTGATCTTTTTTTTTTTTCAGATTAGTTTGAAACCCTGATGTTCTCTTTTCTTAGTGATTATTAAAATTCAATCTTTAAGTTATTAATATAAGATATTTTTAGTCATGACTAAAATCAATTTTTAGAATTCATTTATACCATAAAAAATACTTAATAAAAATATTAACTTATAATTGTTTAATTAAACCTATTTCATTATTTTACTTTACCCAATATTTGTTGAACAGAGAATATTTAGTTTTTATTTGTAAAGCTTATAATTAAAAAAAAAATAGAAATAAAAATGTGGGAGAACACTCATTTTTCATTTGAAAAATACTACCAACAACAGAATTTAATTAATTTTTAAGACATATCTGTTGGATTTGAAGTTTTTGTCTCTTTACTCGAAACTTTTCAAAAGTATTATTGACATCTACCAATAAATTTGAACTCAAATTAATTCTACATTATTATATATTTCGAATAAAAATGCCAAAAGCATATGATTTTGTATACTTTATTTACGTATAAAATGAAACACCTAAACTTAGATCAAAGTGATAAATCTGAATATTAAATATTTGTCTAAAATTCTTTTAAAAATTGTTCCTCCCTTTCTCGTAGGAAATTGCTATTTTCACCCAAAAATTTCCCCCATTCGAAATTTAATTCCCGCACAGGCCCAAAAAAAATATAGCAGTTACAGTCTTGTCTATCCAGTGTGGATATGAAATTTTGAAAAATTTTGTAATAGAGTAATCCCCAACTTATGTAAGGGTTTATGTTTCTGGGTTTCTTATGTATCACGTATTTTGCATAGGTCGAATTTGTAGTACTCTAACTAGATTGTAACTTCATAAAAGAACTGCAATATTTTGATGAGAATAGTTTATAAATTAAGAATCTATTTGTAAATCGTAAAATTGCAAGAACTAGATTATTAAAAATAAGCAGCATGCACGTACGTGAATGATTTGTTAAGGTGTCGCCAACTTCGAATAAAAAAACTTCCGTAAGCATGATAATTATCATAATTTGCATTAATTTTCGCGACTTATGACTTAGATTTACCTAAGTTGCAGGTTACTTAACTAGAGGGATTACTTTACATATCTTGTTTGTAGTTGTATGTATCAAATTATGATGTTTGACAACCAGCTGTTATTTTAGAATACTTTTCTCTGGTAGCAAATCAAGATACTCCAGTTAATTCCAAACTAAATATGTCAACCAAAAATTAAAAAAAAAAAAAAATTAATCGTCCCAACAAATGAGTGCACACACAATCAAAATCTTTAGAAAATCTGATGTTTTACTAAGACCTAGTGTAAAGTAAGAAAAAATCAATTATATACATTGTTACAAAAACTTATTGAAAAAAAAGTTAAACAATTAAACAGATAGCATAAATTTAATAATAGGTTGTTATAAATAAATATCGGCCCCTGCAATTACTGTATTAGTTTTTGTATCTAATAAGGAAAAACTTTTTGCTTTATGAGGTTTTCCTTATTAGATATATTACAAATTCACACTCAATGTCTTATTTCTGTGTTTGTCCTTTATGTTATAGCTTTTACATGTTCCTATCTATGTGTTCTATTATTCTTTTTAATTTTACATTTTCTCCCTTTTCTGATTTTTTGGTTTCCTCTTTTAGGAAGTTGTGTTGCATGTTTCACACTCAGTCGGATTGGGCAGTGACGATCGATTTTCTTTAAGAGGCAACCATTACCTTTTTGTCCATTGTCAGCAATGTAAAGTTTGATCTGTGTTCTTTTTTTCATTGTAAAAGCCATATTGTGTGTGTCCCTTTTATGAGTTTCTATACACCTTTCCTGTACCTTCTTCCAAATATAATTAAATTCAAAGATTATAATTTAGATATATTGAGGTTGTTTATTTATATTATAAATACATATGATAATTTTTAACAAAATAACCACCCAAAAATATAGTGAACCGAAATATCTCTGGCCAGAATTGAATTATCTAGCAATAGTCTCTAACCCCATTTGATGGCCCCATTGTCTTAGAAGTATTTCTCGCAATAGACTAGACTTTAGATAATGAGGAGATTGAGTTTAAACTCCTGGTCACATGTACTGAGTATGGTGTTTCATAAATTGCCTTCCACTTTCCCAGATCGCAAATGTTGTTATAATTCCTCTAAATTCAACATTACTCATCCTTAATTAATTGGTGTAATTACTACATATGAGTATATTCTGAAAATGTAATAAAAAAAATAGATTGCACTATAAATGACTAATTCCTGTTGATTTTACTAATGGTGGATTTGAATAAATAAATCCCTAACTCTCCCTCCACACAAATGCATGCTCATTTATTCTCATTGATACTGCCTCCACGCACAAAAAGTTGCAGTAATTTATATATTTTTCAAAATGCTGTATAACACAAAATAAAGTGAAGTACACAAGTGAAACATTTCTTGGCCAACCCTATCGCCATGCAGCAGATGTGTCTGAATCGACTCTTCCTCTACACCATTAACAATTTCATTCTATTTTTGTGCATCTACCCTCGAATTAAAAATATGATTTTTATTCATGCAACAGACATTACCAAGGTTACCAATAACTTGAAAAAAGAGGTAAAACCATCAAGAAATATGGTTTGTTTCTTTTGATTTAGTTTTTTTCAAAAAAATTTACTATCTTATTACCACCGCAGCTCACTGAACGTTTGGGTTACACACATTATTTACAAACTAACCTAATGTGCTATAAGTAGGAAATGTTGAATTTATTTTACTATGTCTCCACATTTGTTTGAAGAAAGATTGCAAAATTGGCTTTTTAAAAACCATTGTCTGCAGACCAGTATATTCATTGTAACTATTAGATCGCCATCATCATCATTCAACGTTTCCACTTCTACAGGTCGTCTGGCACATCCTCTCCCATTCCTGTTGATCTTTGCAAACTTATCTTTCAGCCATGCACATCTAGTATGCTTCTTTAGCTTCCATTTCCTTCTGTGCTTTGTCCAGCCATCTAGTCCTTGGTCTTCTGACATGTCTGCTACCTTTCTCTTTGTTCTGTAACACTCTTAGTCATTCTGTCCTCCTCCATGCTCATCACATTACCTTACCACAGATAACTTCCTCTCCTCGGTGTCTCTTCTAACAGTATAACTTTTAACCCATACCTAATTATTAATTCCTCATTCTGTCTACTTATTCATATTCTTATTTTTATTATTATTTTATTAATATTTTATTATTATTATATTATTATTTTATTATTATTATTTTATTATTATTTTATTATTATTATTAAATATTATTAATTATTATTATTATTAAATATTATTAATTATTATTATTATTAGCATCGCGTCTTTATAACAGTTCGGGTTATACGCAGCTGTGTCTTCTTGTTACATTCGACAACCGAATCGGGTAATTAAAAGAAACTTATAATAATACTTACTAGTTGCTTGGACTACCATATTTATGACAAAGCTAGCAACCAGAGCCCATATAATTAATTTACCAAGTTATGTGAGTAAAATCAGACTGATAAGAGAAAACAAAACTTCATGGACCGGGGTTGCAATTTTTATGGATTCTGAAGATATAAAAATAATTAAAGGATTTTTGGGTATTTCAATGGAGGTTCAATCAATCATTATGATGATGATATTGATGATGATGTCCAATATTCTAGTAGAACTACTCCTAAAACCGCAATAATTCCTACTTATTTAAAATTGTGATGAAATGGAAACTTACTAATTTTTCCTTTGATTGAGAACACCACCCAACTTTGTTGAAAGATAGATATTTGTCAATAAGTTATAAGAGAAGATCAACCCCAAAAACTACAACGAAAAGAAAATCTGATTAAATGACCAGAAAAGTATAGTATAGTTTTTATATATTGTGTGGAGTTCTGTGCTGGGGTACGGGGTTCAATCCTCGATCCTGGCAAAGATTTATCTGATCACCAAACCGTTCCTTCACCTCTGACAAGATATCTTGTGAATGTGGGGAGTGCCAGGCCTCCACCGTGGTTAGGATTCCACGTTAAACTGTAGGTCCTCCATTTCATCTCACAATCACCCTAACATTACACATTAGCGTAAGTGCTTATAACTTGAACGGGTAGTAAGACGCAGTGCTAATAATAATATAAATTTAAAAATTTATACTACAGTTGTGTATTGCCAAGGTTATATTTAAATGGGCATGGGGGAAGGTTCGTCCCCAAATAATCAAAATTTGAAAATGTATGTGTTTGCTATTTTATCCATATTACTTGTTATATTTTATTTTCTATTCGCTTTTTTTTGGAAAAGGGGGGGGGGGGTCAAATGCCCATGTTCACTAAAAGATGAGACGCCACTGCATTGGTTTGTTCTGTCCTAAATAAACCCAGACCAAACCCCAAATCATTTCGGCCAATTTCTGGATTAAATTAGTTACTTATGTACCAAGGAAAACTAGATATAACCATAGACACTGAGCGCTCCACACAAAGTCTGGATTTCAATGGTATGGTACCTACCATCAAGACTAGTATTTGACGGCTAGGGTTCAGCACATACTATCCAGAGACATATCAAACAACATGTTCAAAGTGTTCCAGACATAGTTAGGTTTACTTAGGTTTAGCGTTCCACCTCCCTCCCAACCCTCCCCCCCAGAAACCACCAAAATAATATTTTAAAGCACAGAGCCTGAGTGTTCAAGCCAATGTATTGAATCCATAGGTATACTTTAACCCTGGGAGAACCTGACAAATCCATAGCCGCCCTTACATGAGTATTGGTCTGGATTTCCTTGGTTTACTACTCTGATTTTCCACCAGGGTATGTTTGTGTGTACGTTAATGTCTTGTCTGTTCAGTGTATGTTCCTGGTCTGCTCCAGTCTGGTTCGTATATGATACGGTGACACAGATTTAGGACAATAATTTAAATACAATTTCTAGCAACATATCATTTGATATGGTTGATGAGTTTAAATATATTACGAACAAATGTTAACCTTCAACATATATCCTGGATTGGAAATTAGGTTTGGAATAGATACTATTTTTCGTTCAGTAAGGTGTTGATATCTCACCTTATCTCAAGGAATGTAAAACTCAAAATATAGGTACCAAACAATAATTTTACTGGATGTGTCATAAAACAAAATTGCTTAAGGATTTAGTAAAAGAAATACATTAAAATATAGGGGATAGAACGAGGTTATAGCATTTTGAGTTAGATACCTTGTATAACTCACAAGCCTTTTTTTAGATAAATTAGTACACAGTTAAGGGAATTAAATGAAAGCCCTAATGGGAAGAATCTATTGGAAATATCTAAACTTAGATGAAAGGAAAATATTATAATTAACTTGAAATAGATATGGTGTAATAAGGGATCCCGGATAGAACTATCCCAAGATTGAATTAGGGGGTTTAATTATTTTAGAAGTAGGCCTACGTTCATGAACTTTTTAGTTCTTGACGAAATCAAGTAAGTATAGTTGGAATAAGTAAATTATTATTCAAATATATAGAAACACATTTATTTATTAATATAGAGTAAACTGTGATATTATTTATAAATGCTGATTAAACAGTAGTGAATTATGTTTAAATATCATAACTTTTCTGTGTAAGAGAGAGAAAGATATTCCTTAAACATTCTTTCTCTCTCACTAATTTCAAGTTGAAATGTTTGGTTTTTCAATCTATTTAATTAAAAAAGTTTGTGTACCGAAAGCCTTATGGGAGATCTCGCTAATAATCTTTGGAAACATTCATAGATCGGGTCGATTTTAAGAGTAGCTCTGCTCACTTTAATAAATTTAGGAAATTATGTTATTATTGACTTTATGCTCACAGATAAATCCGTTACTTTAGAAATCTACTATTCTGCTTTCTGGATGGAAACCATTTTGAAAATAATATCTATTTATTATGATTTAATTTGAAAAAATCTATCAATAAGAAAAAAAGCTGCAGGTATGAGATACACATGCAGATAACTGTTAAATTATTTTGAACAATATTGACTTTTAAATCAGAATGAACGGCTAATCAAATAAACTTCTTAAAATGGAAGGTTATTTGGCTTATATTTTTTTTGTTACAGTGAGCGCTGAGGACGAGATTCTTTAATAGTCTTTTCTAAAACATAATATATAGGTTTTATGGTTATGATAGTTTTTAAAAATAATCTTATATAGGACTATGCCTAAGCAAGGATCACGATAAACCTAAAGTTAACTTAAACTTAACTTAACATAAAGGACCTCCTCGTATGCTTAATTCGAAGCCATCACAATGCAGTTGTTTAACATAAGAGATGTCCTGGGAGGTCTTTTACTTGAAGTGAACATTACTTGAAACGTATCACGTGATATAACCAGCCAATCATTATGCGTGTAACAGTTCCAGGGCAATTTACTAATTCATTTGTTAGTTTTATGACCAATTTTTACCATTTAACATATGTTCTAGTTATCAGACATTAAAACAAAATAATTAAACTAATATAGGAAAGCTAAATTTATCAAATGTTTTGTAATAGATATTTATTATATCGATTGAAAACCTTAAACATTCACAGATCATCACTATACAAATAGTACAAATCACAGATCATATTCGAGAATGATGTTTGTTTCGAGTGGTTATCTTAAGTTACGGGAATCGAGACCACACATACATTAAGTTAACTTTAAGTGAATGTTACATTAAGTCATGCTAAAGCTCTATTATCATGAATACATAATTCATTATGATGTAATTACATACAAGAATTAATGACTACGAATAAAATGTACCTGCAGATTATTAATTCAGTGTGAAATCATTTTGTTGATTACGGCTCAGCTCACATGACTCCTGCCCAAGTTGACTGCCAACTCAAGCTGCAGGACACACTAGGTTCAACCTGCCCACTCGCTAGACTTGACTAATCGATGGCCCGCTTCGTGTCACTAGATGGTGGCCAACTCAAGCTCTACCAGAGTCGCTGAGATTGTTATAGACACCCAGTCCACCTTTTTCTGCTCCTCTCATGACACGTCAGTTACATTTCACCCCTCGTCTATCGCTTCATTTTGTTATTCATTTCTGATAATCATAAGAGCATCCAAGGAGATTTCAAGAACTGGTTGGCATTCAAGGGATGGTCACTATGTTAAAATTTAAATAACTGAATGATGTAATTAACTTGATCCATCCCGAATGTCCATAGGTATAGAGTTACTGCCGAATGATCACAGAAACTGTCAATATGGAGGACAGCCTGCACTTCACGGAAAGTGAGAGCGATAAAAAACTACTAAGTCTGGATGTTTCGATCAAAGACGAGATTAACATAGAATCGGAGGTAAGAAAGATATATATGTCATGCCTTTTTAATCCATAAAGAACATTATATTTAATTGTACTTTGTGCAAATATATATTGGGAATATGTGAATTGAAAATGTCTTACTTTCTGTCCAAGCTCGCTGCATTTAATTACAATCATTGGCTAGTTATTATGAAGATAAGATTTTGAGGAAATGTTCCACATTCTTCTTTCCATGGAGACTTTCCATTCACTGACAAGAGTTAACATGGGGAACTTACTGCCTTTTGAGAAAAATTCTCTAGTACCAATTGAGAATCGAACTTTGTACTTCTAGATCCAGGCAGACATAGTCTACTAAAGTTCAGTAATTTTTAAACACCTCTTAGTCTCCACTACTACAGGATGTCAATTAACCTAAGTAACAGGGGAATGTCAAGCAAAAAGCAGAGAATTTCATCAAATTTGCAAAATTTTTACTTATTCGTTTAAAAATATGCAACTTTAATCTAAAATTTATTAATCTAAACAAAATTCTTCACATTAATAGGCCTACTCCAGGTGAATTTTTTTTTATCACTATTGACCCTTCTGTGAATACTAATCTCGATTCTCAAAATCAAAATGTGATTCCTTTTGTCCCCTTTCCACCCCTCTATCTCATGTATTTATCCAAAGTTTAGCCCTGGTTTATGCACATGTGTAATAGGAAGAAGAAACTAAAGAAGGATATGTCTCACAACAATTTAAAACTGTACTGGTTTAAAGGAATCTTTTAATAGCTCAATATGATTGAACTCACACCTGACCTAAATCACACCCATTGTTTTAGGCTTAAATGTTTTACCCCTTCAATAAATGACACCAGAATAACTGACACAAATTCAGAATGTTACCCGCCTCGGTGGCATAGTAAGCTAACACGCTAATTTTGTGCTGAATTCTGATTACTAATGGCAGGGAGTTGAGGTTCGAATCTCAGTCGTGTGAACTGGAGATGGTTTTTCTTTAATGGTTATTCACTCCCCTCTCCGTGCAAATGTTGGATCAATTCCTTTAAATTTAACCTTCTTAATTCTTAATCCACTGGCATAATTAGTACATAAGCGTACAAAACGAACACTTAGTAAGTCGTGTTGCTAAATAATTAAATAATAATATAGTAGGAAGCTATGATTATAACCACATATAAATATATTATTGATATTTAAAATTTACAAACGGATCGAATTCAGTGTTTTGGCTTAGTACGCCATTGGCCTTGACACTGATTTATACAAATTGGTCAAGTGCTCATTAATTATTATAGTACAGAAGTTCTTGATAGATGTCTATTTATTGTCAACTACATATTAATAGTTAAATATCGCGAGCAATCAGGTAACATGGCCACTTTTGTCTCGGGAGGACTAAATACTGTCAAATAGTACAATGAAATCCTCACAAACTTGCATATCATCGGGTTAAATAGACAAGATATTATATTTTTTTAATTCATAAAATATATTTGCAAGTAACTAGAAACATACTTATAAACTATAATAACTTGGCTCTCTAATCCATCTTGATATGTAATTTCATACAGTTGTCATTGTGGCAGCATATATCCCTCAATAGTCAAAGATGGATACGATATCTGATAACTAGTGAATTAAATTGATCACTCATTTGTAGTTGACAATAACTGAATTTCATGACAGACGCTGTCTTATTATGATATGTGAAGAATGACCCTGGGCAAAAGATAACTCATCGATAGCTCAGTGGCAAGAGAACTGGCGGACTTAAACAAAGGTCCTGGGTTTTTATTATAATGCCCATGAGTCATATTTCAATCCAAATAATAGATAATGTTTGTGTTTCCATTTCTCAGATGGGGCTTAGTCCACAAGAAAATGCAAACTTGACAGTCGAAACCAAAATACAAGACAGTTACGGACCAATCTCTTCCTCTCGGATACCTTGGATCAAACAAGAGTTTGAGGTGATTATTAACAGGGTGTCCAGACCTGGAAATTAGGGAATTTGATATAATTTCACGAATTTTCACATTTTCACTATAAAATATAGAACTTTTATTAACAATGGTAAAACCAACATTTTCCCCCTCCAATCAATATACACTATGAATATACTTTAACCTGGTTTTCCCTATTAAACATCTTAAGCTCAGTTATAAAATTCAACAAGTGATTTCAAAGTTGTCTGCCACACCTCGACGTCACTACCATCTTTATCCAAGGTTGGTTTTGGTTATGCATGTGTGATAATTGATTCATAAAAAGAAGAAGAAGAAACTAAAAATGAATGTGTCTCATCATGTGGCTAATCCCCTGTAATTTATTTTTTTCTGGAATCATCATATTAACCTCGAAACATTCATTATATCTTTTCCACTCACAACATAAAATGTTTACACAAACATAACTTCCAATTGAAACCGTGCTGTTACATGTTCAAACTCTATTGTCTATAAAACCTGGAAAAGTCATAGAATTTTATAGACTTCAGTGTACATAGAAAACCCAAGAACTGAACTTCACCAGCCTAGTAAGGAGCGATTCACCACAATTGATATTGAGTCTTGTCAAAGACTATTTATGGAGCATAAGTGGGATCAATACTGTTACAAACCTGTTTGGGAGTCAGTTTATTAAAATGTCTACATCTTCTTTTTTTGTTCCACTAAATTACAACCAACTAGGATTATAAAGTCAATATGTTTTTTATTTTACAATCTGGTAAATCCAATAATCATACTCTTATGGTAAAAATTAAGTTAATTTGGCTTTCATCCCAGTATTAAGTCACTCATTTTTACCAAATTCCTTCGAGACTTTAAATATTTCCTGTGTATCGGAGTTTGTACATTTTATTTCAACAGACACTTGGGGTGTAAAAGTCAAAAAACAACTCTTTCTCCTAATATTAACCCATAAACCATAAAAAATAGATATCTCTACATACTTATTATTTTCATACTGGTGCTAATATAGTTAAAATTGCTCTTGAAACAGCTTTATTTAATTTTATTTCTCAGATAGATGGGAATTCTCCTGAATACGTGGATGTTTCAGTCAATTCTGAAGAACGAGATCTCCACCAGCGAGAGTTGGTCTGTGATTTACCGTTTATAAAGGAAGAACTCGAGGTAATCAGATTCAGTTTTATGTAATTATCGAACTAAATACATGCTAGCTTGGCAGCGAAATAAGAACACTACTCGATCTTTTACATTGACTTAAAGTGCCGGGCCAATTGTTACTCATCTGTCGATAATGGTATCATCGATAAGCCTATGGTTGACATTTAGCTTATTGATTCTTAAAACCTATTATTTTATAAACTATCTGCGTGTGTCGGCTACTCGTGATTCATCATTTTTATACTCTCGGAAAACAGCCTTGTCCTATTTTATCTTGCTTAAAGAGGTTGTCACTGCCACCTTACGCTTGGTACCAACTTTTCCTACTCATTAGAATATTATATAATTAATTTTACAATTTCAAGTAGCAAACAAGTTTTTTGAACCAAGAAAGAAAGATTCCAGGCAAGCTAAAACTGTGGGATATTCAAACGAAACTAAGGGCCAGTTTCATAGTCAAATTTAGTAAGCCTCAAGTGCGGTGCTACACTAAGTACATGACGACACCTACCTAAACCAGATTGGAATGGGCCAGTTTCCTATGAGAGAACGGCCCATTCCATTCTGGTTTAGGTAGGTGTCGTCATGTACTTAGTGTAGCGCCGCACTTGAGGCGTACTAAATTTGACTATGAAACTGGCCCTAAAACTGGTGTAGATTCAAGAGAAGCTAAAATTGGGGAAGATTCAAGGGAAGCTAGAACTGTGGAATATTCAAGTGAAGTTAAAACTGGGGTAGATTCAAGGAAAGCTACAACAAATTCTGCAATTCTGCAACAAATAACTATAATCGGTAAATTAGGTTTAAGTTAGTTATATCAATGATCTAGTAGTCGTATTAAGCCAGAGTCATAATTTCTTGGGAACACCCAGGAATTTAATGTATAAACAATTTCACACCTGTGTTTGAGTTATAATTCACATAAGTTCATGTTTAATATTGATTTAAATATGATTAACTTTTATCATTCTTTAAAGGGCAAGTTTAATCTCATAGTTCAACTAACGTTCTAACATTGCCTACATTCCTTAAACACCCATTATAAAACCAGGTGTAATATTTCGGTTGTATGGTGTCGCGGTAACAAGGTATGTATCCTGTAAAGCCACTCCCATACACAAACCGTCTACATCATAGACCAGGGGTCTTGATTGACTTATAAACTTAGTCAAAGGTCACACGAAAATATTTTGTTTATACTCTTTTTGTCTTTTTTTAGTCTACATTTTATAATGATTATTCCTTGAACAAAATTTGTAGTTTTATTACATACTAGACTTAAAAATGCCGTGAGATCGACGAGCTGGAGAGTGTTGTCCTGATCAAAAAGTACGACTTTCCTATGAGTAATTCATTGCCGATAAAATGAAGTTATCAATATTTAAGAATAAGAAATTAATTTGTATATAAGACCTATTATTTCTCATATATTACAATAGACTAAAATTATTCTATAAATAATTTTTATAAATAATTTTAGGCTGTCTTGGCGAGGATTTGGGAACTAGAATGTAGAAAAGACTAACTCAGTAAACCGTAATTGTTATTTTCTCTTATTAATGCCTTTTTTCAAAGAATGTTAAAATATTAATCTTTTTTCATTCGCTTTTCATTGTTCAGGAACTAGGAATAATGTTTATTGGGTTAATGTGGCCAAGTGTTTGCCAATTAGATAAATTTTACAGGCTACTTTGAGACTGAGGTGCCTGAAACATTATTTAATTTCAAAATTTGTAGAGTGTAGTACACAGGATGTATAAACATTCTCATAATTAATAAATATGTTTATATATATATATATACATATATATATATACTGTATATGTATGTATGGTATGGGCACATAATGAAGATTCCATGAAGATTAATTAATAAAAAGTATATAGGGAAGAGACAACAAGATAGACCAAGAAAGAGATGGAGGAAATGATATTAGGTGTGCAAATGAGAGTATATAAGAGGAAGGAGGAAGAATGGTGGAAGTAGAGAGGAAGATGGAGGAATGATTACTAAACGGACCCGGCCAAAGGCTGGAAACCGATCATGATGATGATGATGATGATGATGATGATGATTCCCAATTATGTAGTGGGATTGCTCCTAAAACCGTAATAATTTTTAATATATAATACATAGATGAAATGGAAATTTATGCATTTTCTTTTTGAATGTAACGACACCTCATTTCGTAGAAAGATTTAAATTTATCAAGAATTTGGTCTAAAGAATAGAAGCGCAACCGCAAAAACTTTGAAAAAGGAAAAAAAAAAATCCTAATTAAATGACCAGGAAAGTGTGGTAAAGTTTCTAGATGTTTTTATTAAAAATTTTAATGATGAAAGGTCAACAAAATCATAGAATTTACAAAACTAATATAAAAACAAAAAAAAAACATTGAGATGTATTGGAAGTAATTGCAGCAACCATTATGTCTCTTTAACAACATATTGTTTTATTTGTGCTGTCTGTTTCTAACTGTAATGCTCTTGTATCTAATATGTTTCTGTAACAATATGTGTAATTTATTTCTTACATATTCTACAGTAGCATTTGGCTACAATTAAAGATGATACAAGTCGGAGGGAAATAATCAACCTACCCCATTTAACCATACAGTTCACCTTGTCAATAGTTCAGACAAACAACGATTACACTATCGGTCATAATTGTGGCGTGTGATGGACCGACCAATCACACCAAGTTTCAAACGGCGGCCACAATCAGCCACGCGATACTCGATCTTTAACTAAGAGATTATGGAAGAAAGAAAGTGATGCTGGTTCTAGTCTATCGGAGAACATTCCAGTGCGTTGGAGTCCATTATCGAAGCTATGTTTCCCGCGTGTATCCCCTCTTTGTGATCCTAATATGTTCCCTCACCCAGTTCTTTGCTTTACATGTTTCTTTGGGTTTTCAACCATGATTAACTCCAGTATAGCTACTTGATCGACACTCTTGGACTTGACTCTTGATAGGAGAATACGTAGTCTTGGCTGAACTTTTGTTAAAATGTAAGATCATATTTCTTTCTGGTTAATATGACTTTTTATTTATGTAACCATTTCAAAATTCACTTTTCTGTTTATTATATCTAATATTTTAATCGGTCAATTAATCAACTATGGAATCATAGATTGAAATTATATTCAAGGATAATATTATGAAATTAGTCAGACTATGATATTGAAACTTATGTTTATTTTGCTAAGATCAATTATGTTGAACGTTGAATATTACTGTTTATCTGGAAGATAGACGAAATAAATCGTTATAATAAAATCTGATATTGCGATTTGTTTAATTAATAAATATTACTTTTGTGAAGTTTATCCTATATTTTACAATAATGGGAAAGGTTAAATTATTATTTTAAATTAATTTGCGAGTAATCTAGTCCTTTCTTTATATTATGTAAGTGCATTGAGGATTTTGTCTTATAAAATTTGAAGTTGGATTGAAGCCTTTTTGTAGAAATAATAATTAATGATAGGAGTTTTGAGGACTTTTTTGAATCCTGTCTGGATCATATAATTTTATTTTTATATATGTATATGCGACTTGTGGAAATAGATATAATTTTGTTAATAGTGTTGTTTTAACTTGGGTTCTATGACATAACTTAACTAGTAATATTTTTATGAGAACAGATGGTTAAAATAAAGGTATTTATTTTTTTCTATCAAAATTTCAAATGTCATGATACATTTAACCTTAACATAAACTTTAACTTTACCTTTCATATGCATGATTAATCATAATTAAGTACACATTTTACGACTATTATAATAATTTTTTTTAATATCATATATGTTCGTATCTCTTGAAATACATATATACACATAAATATATTTTCTATGAATAAATATCAAAAAAGCATTTAATGGGTTTTTGTTAATTTTATTAATAATTGAGTGTACCCTTAGGATATTTGTGTAGTGACTTATTTGTTTATTTATTCTTTATTCTTTTTGGGAAATTATATATTTATGACTACGGCCGTCTAAAATAAATTTCCTCAATAGGATGAGTTGACTGCTCTGATTTACAGGTGTCTGTACTCAGACAATTGGAACAATTACACAATCAACTTACTTTGATTGTGTTAGTAATATATTTTTTTATAGTTAATCTAAGCTTCTATTTTTATTGGTTAGGTAATAGAGGTTTCAATATGTCGTTCTTAGGTAAACATCATGTTTTCTATGGGCTGTGATTATTTGTGCACTTAGGAATATGGAAAGGAAATAAATGTATCAGAAAGAGGTGTTATCATTTCAAACTCAATAGAGTGATTCAGAAAACTCTCCAGTATGACATAAAGAAAACAAGGTTAAATTTGGTAAAAAAAAATTAATAATAATATTTTAAATCAGCTTCTTGAAATAAAAAATATAATTGACTAGAATAAAAAAAACTAAAATTAACATTATATTTGTAATTGTGTATTTAAATTACAAGTATATTAATATATTTACATTACTAATTATACACCTCAAAGCTAACATCCGGGCAAGTAACTTGAAGAGCAAACCACAAGTCTCTTATTCTTAGACAAACATTACCTCACAGAATCATCCCCACTCAAATAAACTTTAATTTGACAATCATATAAATGTCCCGATTTTTAATCTTAGATTCTTTTTAAGATTGGGGCTCACAAAATTAGTGTTAATCAAACCTTAGTTTAAAAAATTCTCAAAAAGTGTAAATTATATTTTGTGTTACAGGATGGACATTTTTTTAAATGGAACCCTAATATTGAAGAATGTTCGGAGCCAGTTGAAAAAGATAAATCTTTCATTGCACAAGAATGTAGTTCCTTCTCTAGGAAATGTGTTAAAAAACATTGTTCTAAACAGGTTTATAAATATGAGTTATGTGTAGAGCATGTGGGTATTTATCATCAGCCAGAGTGCAGTGTAGAAACTTGCTCTAAACAAGCTCGGAAAAGAGGATTATGTACTAAACAGGGGGATAGTCAGCATAAGTGCTCTAGAGGAGAGTGTACTAAACAAGCTGAGAAAAAAGGATTATGTACTAAACATGGGGGTGGACGGCATAGGTGTTCTAGAGAAGAGTGTACTAAACTAGCTATAAGAGGTGGATTATGTACTAAACATGGAGGTGGCTCTCGGCAAAAGTGCTCTATAGGAGAGTGTTCTAAGCTAGCCATAAGAGGTGGATTATGTACAAAACATGGAGGTGGTTATAGATACAATTGCACTATAGCAGATTGCACTAATAAAATTGTAAGTGGTGGTTTATGTGTAACACATGGGGCTGTTTATTATCGTGGAATATGCAGTGTAGTAGATTGTTCAACATTTTCTGCAAGAGGTGGATTATGTAATAAACATGGGTGTGTTAAACGGCCTAAGTGCTATAGAGAAGGGTGTACTAAACTAGCTATAAGAGGTGGATTATGTACAAAACATGGGGGTCGTGTTTGTAAAAAGTGCACTGTGGCAGATTGCACTAAACAAATTAAAAGTGGTGGCTTATGTGTAGCACATGGGGCTGTGTATTACCCTGGAATATGCAGTGTAATAGATTGTTCAAAATTCTCTGCAAGAGGGGGAGTATGTATTAAACATGGGGGTGTAAATCGGTATAAGTGCTCCATTGAAGAGTGTACTAAACTCGCCATCAAGGGTGGATTATGTACAAAACATGGGGGTGGATATAAATATAAGTGCACTATAGAAGATTGTTCTAATCAAGCTAGGAATGGTGGATTATGTATGGCACATGGGGGTGGTAATCGAAAGAAGTGTATTTTAGAAGATTGTTCTAAAAAAGCAATAAGGCTCGGATTATGTACAGCACATGAAAAAGATAAAATAAAAAGAAGTGTACTTCAAAAGATTGTATAGCTAATTATAAAATAGCTGGATTATGTATGAAACATTACGATGTATATTGGCATATATGCACTACTTGAAATTTGACTAAACAAGGCTAAAAATTTTGGTTATGTGCAATACACAGAGGTGAATAAAGAACATTATGTAATATAGATGAATGTAATTAACAATATGAGAAAGGTAGTTTATCTAGATCCAGTGGTAGTGTATATTTACAAACGATCATAATATAGCAATGCAATGGGAAATTTAAATATTTATGAGGACGGCCGTCTAAAATTTATTTCCGCAACAATATAAGTTGCCTGTGTTGATTTACAGGTGTCTGTACTCAGACATTTGGAACAATTACACAAACAACTCACTTTGATTGTGTTAGTAATATCTTTTTTTTATAACTAATCTAAGCTTCTAGTTTTATTGGTTAGGTAAAGGAGGTTTCAATATGTCGTTCTTAGGTAAACATTGTGTTTTCTATGAGTTGTGTTTATTTGTGCACTCATTAGAATGATTCAGAAAACTATCTAGTATCGATTTAAGAAAACAAGGTTAAATTTAAAAAAAAAATAATAAAAAAAATCAGTTTCATTAGATAAAAAAAATTGACTGGTAGAAAAAATAACAAATTAATATTAGATTTGTAATTGTGCATTTAAATTACAAGATTATTAATAATTTTTACATAACTAATTATACACTTCAAAGCTAACATCCAGGCAAGTATGGAGAAGAGTAAATCACAAGTCTCTTATTCTTAGACAAACATTACCTCACAGAATCATCCCTAATCAAATAAACTCTCATTTGACAAGCATATGAATTTCTCGATTTTGAAACATAACTTCTTTTAAAGTTTGGGGCTCTCGAAATTTGAGTATTAATCTAACCTTATTTTAACAAAGTCTAAAAAAGTGTAAATTATATTGTGTGTTACAGGATGGACATTTTTTCCATTGGAACCATAATATTGAAGAATGTTTGCAGCCCGTTGAAAAAGATAAATCGTTCATTGCACAAAAATGTAGTTCCTACCAAAGGAAATGTGTTGAAAAATATTGTTCTAAACAGGTTTATAAATGTGAATTATGTGTAGAGCATGTGGGTATTTATCATCAGCCAGAGTGCAGTGTAGAAGCTTGCTCCAAACAAGCTCTGAAAAGAGGATTATGTACTAAACATGGAGGTGGAGGCCGGCAAAAGTGCTCTATAGAAGAGTGTACTAAACTATCTATAAGAGGTGGATTATGTACAAAACATGGAGGTGGTTATCGTTACAAATGTACTATAGAAAATTGTACAAATAAAGTGGTGAATGGTGGCGTATGTGTAACACATGGGGCTGAGCATTATCGTGGAATATGCAGTGTTGTAGATTGTTCCAAATATTCTATAAGAGGTGGATTATGTACTAAACATGGGGGTGGTGGTCGGCAAAAGTGCTCAACAGAAGGTTGTACAAATCTCGCTATAAGGGGTGGATTATGTACAAAACATGGGGATGGTTATCGATACAAGTGCACTGTTGAAAATTGCATTAATCAAATTAAAAGTGGTGGCTTATGTAAAGCACATGGGGCTGTTTATTATCGTGGAATATGCAGTATAGTAGATTGTTCCAGATTTTCTGCAAGAGGTGGATTATGTAATAAACATGGGTGTGTTAAACGGCTTATCTGCTCTAGAGAAGGGTGTACTAATCTCGTTATCAGAGGTGGATTATGTACAAAACATGGTATTGGATATCGACAAAAGTGCACTGTGGCTGATTGTACAAAACAAATTAAAAGCGGTGGCTTATGTGTAGCACATGGGGCTGTGTATTATCGTGGAATATGCAGCGTAGTAGATTGTTCCAAATTTTCTGTAAGAGATGGCTTATGTACTAAACATGGAGGTAGCGCTCGGCAAAAGTGCTCTATAGAAGAGTGTACTAAACTAGCTATAAGAGGTGGATTATGTACAAAACATGGAGGTGGTTATCGATACAAGTGCACGATAAAAAATTGTACTAATCATGCTAAGAATGGTGGATTATGTGTGGCACATGGGGGTGGTAATCGAAAGAAGCGTACTATAGAAGATTGCTCTAAATAAGAAATAAGGCTTGGATTATGTACAACACATGAAAAAGATAATAAAAAGAAGTGTACTTCAAAAGATTGTTTAACACAATATAAAATAGATGGATTTTGTATGAAACATTGCGATATATATTGTCATATATATCTTACTAAAGATTCAACTAAACCAGGTTTAAGATTTAGTTAATGTGCATACACAGAGGTGAATAAAGTTCATTATGTAATATAGATGATTTATTAAACGATATAAGAATGGTAAATTATCTAGATCCAGTGGTAGTGTCTATCTACAAATGATTATAGTGAGCACTGATCTAAAAATATCGGAGGTTTGGAATATAAAAATCATATGTTTTTAATTAAAAAGAGGACAACATTATATTAAAGAAGATGTAGTTTTATAATAATAAAAAATAATTTTTTTAAAGTGTCTCTTTAAAAAGCAGATTTATATGGACTTTATATAAGGCGCATAGGAATTATTATTAAATATCTGTGGCATTTATATAAAACTAGTCAGTATAATTTGATTGTTTAGTTTGAATGGTGATATTTCTATATTTAAGAATAATGACCTTTTAATCACTGCTTAAATTTTCATGGTAAAATGTAAATTTTTTCTAAAAATGTTAAAAACAAGACGAATGATTTCATAATGGAGATACGGTATATTATTTACACATGTCAGTCGATAAAATAACCCCATATACTATCTATGTAAATTGATTCATACCTTAAGAGCTAATAAAAAGGAATTTTAGAATAAAAGTTCTTTAAATTTTAATAATAAATTGAAAACATAGACTGTTTTGGCGCGTATTTGTGAAATACTAATTAGAAGAGAATGATGGAGTAAAATATGATTGTTTTCTCTTATTAATGCTATTTCTCTAAGAACGATTGTATCTTTACAGGCTTCATTCATATTCGATCGTCCATTAATGTGGTATTAGGCCAATATAAGCTTTTTAACTTTGCATTATAAATAATCTGTATTTTAACGCTAGTGGCCAAATTTAGTATTGACCTTAAATTTCTTTGAATTTCAAAATATGGAGTATGTACTTGCCAATATACCTTCTCTAATATAATATATTTTGCTTTCTAAGAAAGAAAAATTAATATCCTGAACTTAGAGAAAAAATTTGGTAAACTTGAGTTTCTTAGACTGGGGCATGAAAGATTATTTTTTGAATTTTTTTTTTGGCAAATTAAATAATTAAAAAGTCTCAATAAAAAGACCATCAATCAATATCAAGATTGTATTAAATTTCCATTACGAATATTATTGATTATTAAAAGCTATATTTTCCTTATCTTCTTTTGATTAGACAGATTCCCAAAACTGAAAATATATCTTTATACTTATTTGCTAAAAGATACATATACTACATTAAAGTAGGAATTTACGAAAATGAGAAAACATTGCACTTTCTACATTAAAAATTTTATGTGGCAAATTAATTAAAATATTGCTTTAATATCAACATAGAATTTAAAAAAGACATTTTCACTCATTTAAAAAGTAAATTGTCCTCTAATACTGCTATGCTCATAACAAATATTCAACAACTTGTTATATCACCAGGTGAAGAAAATTAAACTTTTTGTTTAAATTGGATCAATATTGTTATTTTAGCCAGGAATTTGTTTGCTAAAGTACAAAATCACTTGGTTTTTTTCTCACATACCCTAAATACCCAACTTAATATCTCATTTAAAGTGGCATTATAAATAAACTGAGTGCACAAACATACAAAATCTATAGAAAATGTGATGTTTTATTAAGACCGATTGTAAAACAAGAAAAAATCAATTATATACATTGCTAAAAAAAAACATATAGGAAAAAAAAGTTAAACAATTAAACAGATAACATAAATGTAATAATGGGTTGTTATAAATAAATATCGTCCCCTGCCATTACTGTAGTAGTTTTTTTATCTAATAAGGAAAACCTTTATGTTTTATGAGGTCTTACTTATTAGATATCTTAAAAATAAACACCCAATGTCCTTTTCCTGTGTTTGTCCTTTACGTTATACCTTTTACATGTTCCTATCTATGTGTTTTATCATTATTTTCCATTTTCTCGCTTTTGTGTGTTTTTTCCCCCTCTTTTAGGAAGTATCGTTGCACGTTTCACACTCGGTCGTGGGATTGGGCGGTGACGATCGATTTTCTTTAAGAGGCAACCATTACCTCTTTGTCTATTGTCAGCAATGTAAAGTTTGAACTGTGTTCTTTTTTCATTGTAAAGGCCATATTGTGTGTGTCCCTTTTATGAGTTTCTATACACCTTTCCTGTACCCTCTTCCAAATATAATTAAATTCAAAGTTTATAATTTAGATATATTGGGGTTGTTTATTTATATTACAAATACATATGATAATTTTTAACAAAAGAACCACCCAAAAATATAGTGAACCGAAATATCTCTGTTCAGTATTGAATTATCTAGCAATATACTGTAACCCCATTTGATGGCCCCATTGTCTAAGGAGTATTTCTCGCAATAGACTAGACTTTAGATAATGAGGAGATTGAGTTTAAACTACTGGTCACATGTACTGAGGATAGTGATTCATAAATTGATTTCCACTTTCCCTGAATGCAAATGATATTACACTTCCTCTAAATTCAACCTTCCTCATCCTTAACATATTGATGTAATTACTACATATGAGTATATTCTGAAAAGGTACTGTGACACGGTACTAAACAAATAGATTAAACTATAAATGACTACGGGATGGAATTCCTGTTAAATATACTAATGGTGGATTTGTTTAAATTAATTTCTCACTCTCCCTCCACACAATTGCATGCTCATTTATTCTCATTAATACTGTCTTCACGCACAAGAAGTTGGTGTAATTTATATAGTTTAATAATGGTGTATAAGTTAAAATAATTGAGAAACTTTTTAAGTGGCTTACAGATATATTTATTGATAAAGAAAACTCAAATAAAGATATTAAATAATTGTTTTTAATTAGAAGTCTGCCAGATCATTTTTATTAAATCAAACTAAAGTGAGTTTTTAAGAAAACTCTTTGAGTATTGATTTTAGTTGAAACAAGTTTTAATTTTTAAAAAAAATATGTTAATTTTAAACTTAACCATTTGAATTTTGTTTACATATTTATCAGAATTAATAAGAAACTATTTGATAATGGGTATATATCTTTGAAATTTAATATAATATTAGTGTCTCGTACTGGACAAACCATACAACACAGAAATAGTCTTGCACAAATTAACTCTATTTTGACAAACCTCTCAAGAGTTTGAACACTGTCTTCTATTAAAAGCTCGAAATAAAAATTTAAGTATTCTTAGAACCTTATTATAATAAAGGCTTGGAAACGTGTGTATTGTATGTTGAAGCATCAACATTATTTCCAAAAGAGCCATAATATTAAGGAATGTTTGAATCATTTTGAGAAAAATGAATCTTTCATTGCACAAATATGTAGTTCCTACCAAAGTAAATGTGTTGAAAAATATTGTTCTAAACACGATCATAAATATGGCCCATCCGTAAGTGCAATAAAGAGGATCGCTCTAAACAAGCTATGAAGGGAGGATTTTGTAAAAAAAACAAACAAGGGGGTGGTGATTGACATAAGTGCAATATAAAAGAGTATCATAAACTTGCTATCAGAAATGTATTATAAACTAAACATGGAAGTTGAACTCGACATAAATGAATTATAGCACGATGTACTAAAATCGCTATGAAAAGGGGGACCATGTACAAAGCATGGTGGTGGCTATTAAAATAATTGCACTATAAAATATTGTTCAAAACAAATAAAAAGTTGTGGGTTTTATGTAGCACATGGAGCTGTGTACTATTATGGAAGGTGCAATATAGTAAATTGTTCTGAACTTTATCATCTGTGGATTATGTAACAAACATGGGGGTAGTAATTTGCTGTTATAGATGGATTGTATACAAAACATGTGAGTGGTTAACGATATAAGGTCATTTTAAATAATTTGACTTAAAGAGATTGAAGTTGTAGTTTAGGTGCGCCAATACATCAGTGCCTCAAGTAATAGCTAGAACACGCTCGCGGCTGATCTATTGGCGCCTGCTAGATCTTATCTGTCAGTATAATTAATGTTCCTTAATTAATGTTCTTAGATTACACCATAATTCTTTATTCTAAATATTAAGCTTTAGTTCATGTTTTCTTCAACAAAAAGTGTTTTTTTACACTAAGGAATTATGGTACTTTCAGTTGTTTTATGTCCACACCGTAGCTTGAATATGTTTTTAACTCCCGTATGTTTCTATATTTTATTTTGATTTGAGTGTTTGGAGTCGCTATTTGGTTTTCTTACAAAAGTTTATATATTCTTTATAGATTTATTCTTATTTTCTTCATAATAGTTTTTATTACAAGTTATATGGGCCTAGGCGTTAGTACAATATAGTTATTTTATAACTAGGCATTAGCGGATACAAGTTTTAGGTTTCATGAATGACATAGATTGTATAGATACTGTACTATGGATAATGATAATGAATTTATGCACAAAAGTGGCTCTGATTTATTTATTAATTAGTCCTATTTATTATCTATTTATTTGCTACATGGAGAGTCTTTACCAAAACAAAGTGCTCACTCCAAAAGTATTTAGGCCTATACACAATTTTACTGAAATTGATGTAGCTTAGAAACTAACATTACTACAAACACCAAATTCATATAAAATTTTACAGAAATAAATTATCTTTCTTTCAGGAGAAGTGATGAAGACAAAAGGCAAAAATTCGATTGATTTTTTTTAACCTCTAAATTATAAATTTCAATTAAAATTCCCAAATTTTTCAAATTTAAATACCTTTTACAATTCATCTATTATATAATGATAGATGACTTTTTTTTTTAGAATTCTAACATGCTTAGAGCATAAGTGTGCATTTTTTCTTGTATATATGTTGAATAGTTTTTCTATGGTAGGAATTCAAAAATACACAGGTAAATAAGTAAGAACTGGCCTGAGTGTCTTACACTGGAATCGTGAAAATATGCTGAGTGCATAAGGGTTAAGAGTAGTGGATTATGTATGACAGATGGGGGAAGGTAATCGATAGAAGTGTACCATAGAAGATTGCTCTAAACAAGCAAAGAGTCTTGGATCGTGTAAAGCACATGGGCGTTGTAATCAAAAAAGTGTGCTATGGAAGAGAGTATTAAACAATTTAAAAGAGGTGGATTATGTTTGGTACATTGGGATTTATATCAACATAATTGTACTACAAAATGTTGCACTAAACAATCCATGCGTGAAATGAGGACTGTGTGCAATATACAGAGGTGACAAAAGAACATTGTGTACTGTAGAAGGCTGTATGAAACAAATTTAGATAGGTGGATTAATAAGGTTCCATTGTAGTGGCTATCAACAAAACAACATGGTAGAATAAGGCTCTAAACAAGCTTGAAAGCTGGATTATAAACATCTCATGAGGTTAACTTAGAATAATTTGCAAGAGGATAGATAAATGTATTCTTAACAATCAAAAACCGGCAAATTGTTATTTAAACAAGAGTGTCTTGGATATTAATCAAGCCAATGAAGATGGATTGACTTGGTTGTGTTGTAGTATTTAAATTGAATAATAAATACATTGTAATAGACTCCTCTAGGTCTCCTTGTAAAATGTTTTTAAATAATTTTAGAATAAAAGAAATAGTTTAACAATAGATAAATTAAATGTAAATGATATTCACAAACAATATTATATATTTATAAATAGTATGTATTAAAAGTTGCTTCTAGAATCATCTATGTGATTTTGTACAAACTGGAAATACCCACAAAAAAAAAAATTCTTCGGAGTGAAAGTATGGGAAATTTTAAAAATACATTACAATTTTAGGCTGCCTTGTCGAGGATTTCAAAACTAGCTATTATTTTCTCTTATTAATACTTTTTCTTAAAGAACAGTTGAATATTTATCTGTTTTCATTCACTTTCCATCGTTCAAGAATGAGCACCAGGTCAATGTAAACATTTTCTATAAGCATTATGAATAGTGTTTATTTTGTTAGTATGGCCAAGTCTGTGACAGATAAAGAATATATAAACTTTTGTAAGAAAACTAAAAAACAACTACAAATACTCTAATCAAAATAAAATAAAGACAAATAATGGCGTCAAAAACATATTCACGCTGCAGTGTGAACATAAAACAACTGGAAATAACATAATTCATTTGTTCAAAAAAACACCAATTTGTTGACATTACAGTATTTTCTGTTGAGGAAAATATGAAATGAAGCTTAATATTTAGGATAAAGGCTTATACTGCCATCTAATACCATTTATTATACTAATAGACAAGATTAAGCTGGTGCCGATAGTTCTGCGAGCTGGGCGTCCAAGATTTGATTTGTTTAGAACAATCGTCTATCGCGTACTTCTTTCGATTATTATCCCCATGTGCTGCACCTAAACCACCACTTCAATCTATTTTAGTACAATTAATTAAATTTCACTTATAATGATAACCATCCCATGTTTTGTACATAATCAATCTCTAACAGCAAATTTAGTACTATCTTTTTTTAAAGCACTTGTATAGATTACTACCCCCACCTTTGGTACATAATACACAATTGATAGAGAGTTCGGAACAATTTACTACACTTCACCTTACATGATAGTACACAGCTACATGTGCTATATATAATCCACCAATTTTAATTTGTTTTAAACAATCTTTTATAGTGCTCTTATGTTGATAACCATCACCATGTTTTGATAGGAAATCTAGTACATTCTTATATATTGCAATTATGTCGATCACCAACCCCCTTATTTTACAAAATCCTCCTTTCTATACCTGTTTAGAGAGATCTTATCTATTGCACTCTGGCTGATGATAAATCACACATGAACTACAGATGGTCCATATTTATGACCGTGCTTAGAACAATGTTTTTCAACGCATTTACTTTGGCAGGAACTACATGTTTGTGCAATGAATGGTTCATTTTTCACAAAATGGCTTCAAACATTCCTCAATATTTTGGCTCCATTGGAAATAATATTCATTCAGCAACACTCAATACACACGTTTAAAAACCTTTATTATAATAGGGTTTTATGAATACTTTAATTTGGATTCCGAACCCTTAATAGAAGTTTGTGTTCAAACTCTATAGATGTTTGTCAAAATAACTTAAATTGTGTAAGACTATTTCTGTGGTGTATTGTTTTCCTAGTAAGGCACACTTATATTATAGCAAATTTCAAAAGATAAATATATATTAACCAATATTTTATTTTTAATTTGATAACCATTTGGCTTTTGTTTACATAACTAATTTTAAAAAATCTTATTTTAAATTCGAACTTGTTTCAAACTAAAATCAATACTCAAGAGTTTCCTAAAAGCTCACTGGAATTCGAATNAAAAAAAAGATCTGGTAGACTTCTAATTATAAACAGTTATTTAATATCTTCATTTCATATAGTCAAAAAAATGCATGAAAATATAGGAGACAGAACGAGGTTATTTAATTTTGAGTTAGATAACCTGTATTCCTCACAAGCCTTTATTAGAATAACCAGTAGATTGTTAAGGTAATTGAATGAAAGCCCTAATGGGAAGAAACCATTGGAAATATCTAAACTTAGAAGTTAGGGTGATATTATAATTAACTTGGAATGGATAAGGTGTAATCAGGGATCCCGGATAGAACTATCTCAATATAAGGATAGGGGGTGTACTATACAATTTATAAGAACTTTTATGAACTTTTGAGTTCCTGACGTCATCAAGTAAGTATTTAGAATTAGTAATTTAATATTCAAATATTTAGAAACACATTTATTTCTTAATAAAGAGTAAACATTGATGTAACTTATACATGATGATTAACAGTAGTGATTTTTTTAAATTATCAGTATAAGTGTTTTGTGTAAGAGTGAGAAAGATATACCTTAAACATTCCTTCTCTCTCACTAATTGGTGCATATTTCAAGTTGGAATTTTTTGTTCATCAATCTATTTAAAAAGCATTTCTGAACACCTAATAATGGAAAAACTCGCTAATAATAGTTGGCAGCTCTGATAGATTGTGCCCACTTTAATAAATTTAGGAAATTCTGTTGTTCATTGACTTTATGTAAAAATAAATCCGTTACTTTAAAAATCTACTATACTGCTCTTTGGATGAACACCTTTTTGAAAATAAAATTTAATTATTATAATTAAATTTGGAAAAATATATCAATAAGAAAAGAGCTAAAGGCATCAGATACAAATGCAGCTACTGTTAAATTTTTTCGAACAGTATATAATTTTTGGTACAGCGAGCAGTTAGGGCGAGATTCTTTCATCTTTTTCTAAAACATAATTTATAGGTTGTATGGTATTGATATTTTTTAAAAATAATCTTATATAGGCCTATGATCACAGACAAGTAAAAACAGACTCTCATGCTGGATCACGATAAACATAAAGTTAACTTTAACTTAACCTAACTAAAGGTGTTTAGATGAAAGCATTCACTATGGAGTTAACCTAACGATGAATCGCGGGTAACATAACGTAAGAGATGTCCTGTGAGGTCTTTCACTTTGAGTAAACGTTACATGAAGGGTATCACCTGATCTAGCCAGCCAATCATTATGAAAGTGACGTCAACATGGATATTTAGTACGGGTAATTCAATTGTTGGTTTTATGACCAATTTTTACCCTTTAACATATTTTGTAGTGATCAGACATTTAAACAAAATAATTAAACTAAATTAGGAAAGCTAAATTTATCTAAAAAGTTTTGTAATAGATATTTATTATATCGATTGAAAACTGTAATATTTATTATATCGATTGAAAACTGTAAACATTCCAAGATCATCACTGTACAACGAGTACAAATCACAGATCATACTCGAGAATGAGGATGTTTGGCTCGAGTTGTTATGTTAAGTTACGTGAATTGAGACCACACATATGTTAAGTTAACTTTAAGTTAACGTAATGTTAAGTTAATCATGAACTCAGCATTAACCTTGTACAATGCTAAAGCTCTATTAGCATGAATATATAATTCATGTTCATGTTGATACATAAAAGAATTAATGAATTTGAATTAAATGTACTAGTAGATTATTAATTCAATGTGAAATCATGTTGTTGATTATCGCCCAGCTCACGTGACTCCTGCCCAAGTTGATGGCCAACTCGAACCGGAGGACGCACTAGCCTCAACCAGCCCACTCTTTACACTTGACTAAAACGATGGCCTGCTCCATGTCACTGTAGATGGTGGCATAATTGATCTATACAAGAGTCTCTGAGATTGTTCTAGACACCCACCCAACTTTTTCTGCTCCTCTCATGACACATCAGTTCTATTTCAGCCCTCGACTCTTTCTTCATTTTGGTATTCATTTCTAATTATCATAAGAGCATCCAAGGAGATTTCAAGAACTGGTTGGCATTCAATTGATGGTCACTATGTTAAAAGTTATAAAACTGAACGATGTAATTAACTTGATCCATTCCGAATATCCAAAGGTATAGAGTTGTAGCCACATGATCACAGAAACAATAATATGGAGGACAGCTCGCACTTCTCGGAAAGTGAAAGCGATAAAAAACTACTAAGTCTGGATGTTTCGATCAAAGACGAGATTAACATAGAACCGGAGGTAAGAAAAATATATATTTCATGTTTTTTTAATCCAAAAAGAACATTATATTTAATTGTACTTTTTGCATATTTATATGGGAATATATGATTTGAAAATGTCTTACTTTCTGTCCAAGCTCGCTGCATTTAATTACAATCCGTGGTTAGATATTATGGAGATAAGTTTTAAATGAAATGTAGACACAATCTTGTAACGTGATAACTGGTACAAGAAACGATTCAGGAATACCTACCACAGATACACCCGGGTGTTATTTGAACAGTGACCACATCATTGGCAAAACAGATTAGATGAAGCTAAGTGCTTAATACACATACCCACTGATTCAGATATCTTTTATACTAAAGGTTAATTTTGTCAAATAAATACATTAGCAATTACATAAAACACAAAAAACTAATAGCAAAACCACTGAAAAAAAAAATCACAAAAGAAAACCAATCATCAAAAACGACATGCCTAGGCAACATAAATCTATAACTTGGTTTATGGAAAGATTAGCATGTACAAATGTACTGTTGTCCCAGAAATGTCCGAATACTGATCGTACATCCTTTCCGTGGAGAATCTTTCCATGTACTGACAAGATGAAGGGATGATGGTAGTAAATATGACGAGGTAGAGACAGGGAAGACCTTAATCCAACTTAAGACTAATAAACCAAACTCCGGTTCATAGGGAACTCTAGCGCATTGTGAGAAATATTCTCCTGTACCAATTGAGAATCAAACTTAAAGTTTAGTGATTTTTAAACACCTTTTAGTCTCCACTAGTACAGGATGTCAATTAACCAAGAAATGGGAATGTCAAGCAAAAATCAGAGAATTTCATCAAATTTACAAAAGATTTACTTATTTGTTTAAAATATGCAAATTTGACTTACAATTTATTAAACTAAACAAAATTCTTCTCATTAATTAGCATACTCCAGGCGAATTTTTATTATCACTACTGACCCTTTTGTTAATACTAATCTCGATTCTCAAAATCAAAATGTGATTCCTTTTGTCCCCTTTCCACCCCTTTATCTCATTTCTTTATCCAAAGTCTAGTCCTGGTTTATGCACATGTGTAATAGGAGGAAGAAACTAAAGAAGAATATGTCTCACAACAATTTAAAACTGTACTGGTGTAAAGCAATCTTTTATTATCTCAAAATGGTCAAACTTAAACCAAGCCTAAATTACCCCCATTGTTTTAGGATGAAATCTTATGCCCCTTCAATAAGTGACATGAGAATACCTGACAAAATTTCAGAAAGTCACCCGCTACGGTAGTGTAGTTAGCTGTCGCGCTAGTTTTGTGCCGAGCTTGACCGATGAGAACAAGAAGATTGAGGATCGAATCATATAATCATAAAGTCAATGTGTTTTATATCTTACATTCCGGTAGATCCAATAATCATTCTCTTCTGGTAAAAATTAAGTTAATTTGTCTTTTATCCTAGTATTAGTTTACTGACTTTAACCAAATTCCTTAGAGACTTTAAATATTTCCTCTATATCGGTGATTGTACATCTTATTTCAACATACACTTAAGGTGAAAAAGTCAAAAACCAAACTCTTTCTCCTAAGATTAACCCATAAACAATAAAAAATGGATATCTCTACGCACTTATTATTTTCATACTGGTGCTTAGATAGTTAACATTGCTCTCGAAACAGCTTTATTTATTTTTATTTTTCAGATGGATGGGAATTCTCCTGAATACGTGGATGTTTCAGTCAATTCTGAAGAACGAGATCTCCACCAGCGAGAGCTTGTCTTTGATTTACCGTTTATAAAGGAAGAACTCGAGGTAATCAGTTTCAGTTTTATGTAATTATCGAACTAAATACATTCTAACTTGGCAGCAAATCAAAGCAATACTCGATCTCTTTACATTGGCTTATAAGGCTGGGCCGATTGGTACTCATCTGTCGTTAACAGTATTATTGATAAGCCTATGGTTGCCATTTAGCTTATTGATTCTTAAAACCTATTATTTTATAAATGAGCTGTGCGTGCCGGCTACTGGTGATTCATCATTGTTATACTCTCGGAAAAAAGTCTTGTCCTATTTTCTCATGCTTAAAGAGTTATGGCTGCTAGTTTACGTGAAGTACCCGTCTTCTCTTCTCATTAGAATAGAATATAATTAATTTCACAAGGTTAACATCAAGGTAAGTAGCAAACAAGATGTCTGAACCAAGAGAGAAAGATTCAAGGGAAGCTCAAACTGTGGGAGATTCAAGGGAAGATAAAATTGGGGAAGATTCAAGTGAAAATATTGGGAAAGTATCAAGGGAATCTAAAACTGGGGAAGATTTAAGTGAAGTTAATAATGGGGAAGATTCAAGGGAAGCTAAAATTTGAGAAGATTCAAGATAAGCTAAAACTGGGGAAGATTCAAGTAAAGTTAATATTGGGGAAGTTTCAAGGGAAGCTTATATTAGGGAAGATTCAAAAGAAACTAAAACTGGGGAAGATTCAAATGAAGTTAATATTGGGGAAGTTTCAAGTGAAGTTTATATTAGGGAAGATTCAAAAGAAACTAAAACTGGGAAGATTCAAGTGAAGCTAATCTAGGGGAAGATTCAATTGAAGCTAAATTTGGAGAATATTCAAGTGATGCTAAGACTGGGGAAGATGCAAGGGAAGCTTGAAAAGTTATAATATGCAAGGGAAGCTTGATCTGTATAAGATGCAAGGGAAGCCTGAACTGTATAAGAATCAAGGGAAGCTTGAACTGTGGAAGATGCAAGGGAAGCTCTAACTGTGGAAGATTCAAGTGAAGTTAAAACTGGGGTAGATTCAAGGGAAGCTACAACAAATTCTGCAATTCTTCAACAAATAACTAGAATCGGTAAATTAGTAATAAGTTAGTTATATCAATGATCTAGTAGGCTCACTAAGCCAGAGTTATAATTTCTTGGGAACACTCACTGAATCTAGTGTGTAAACAATTACACACCTGTGTTTGAGTAATGATTCACCGAATTTCATGTTTGATATTGATTTAAATATGATTAACTTTTATCATTCTTTAAATAGCAAGTTCAATATTATAGTTCAGTTAACGTTCTATCATTGCCTAATTTCCTTAAACACCCATTATAAAACCAGGTGTAATATTTCTTAAACTAAACTAACATTTACTTTTATTTTTAATTATCTTCCAGTCGGCTCGATCGAGGTGATTGAAGTTTCCACGTGTTTTCGTTGCACTTAACGTTATTGAACTATATTCACACGACTTTCAGTTTCGAATTCTGGCCTGACACTGAGATATATTTCGTCTGGATTGAAGTGTGCTAGTTTACTCTGGTATAGTCTGTTCATGGCTCTTGAATCTTCTGTCATGTGATTGTTTGTTGATGGTGCCCTCATAGGTCACTTCAACTATAGCGTGCTCGTTTCGGGTTGACGATTATTCTGACCATATAAGTTTTGCGCTTGCATGATGAATAAATTCATAGGTCCTTAATTTTGGCCCTGATACTGTTTCGAGTATCTTATCGCAACCATGAATCTGCTACCATTATGTACAAGTGAAGTATTGTAAAGCATTCTTTTATTGCACTGAATCTATTTTAGCCTTCTATTTTTATTAGTTAGATAAAGGAGGTTTCACTATGTCGTTCATAGTCAAACTGTGTTTTCTATGGATTGTTTTTATTTGTGCATTTAGGGATATGGAAAGGAAATAAATGATAGAGATTAAGAGTGTATCAGAAAGATGTGTTATCTATTCAAACTCAAAGTGATTATACACCTCAAAGCTAACATCCGGCAAGTATGGAGAAGAGTAAACCACAAGTTTCTTATTCTTAGACAATATTACCTCACAGAATCATCCCCACTCAAATAAACTCTAATTTGACAATCGTATAAATGTCTTGATTTTGAAACTTAGCATTTTTTTTAAAGTTCGGTGCTCTCTAAATTAGAGTATTATTCAAACCATATTTTAAAAATGTCTATAAAAGTGTAAATTATATTGTGTGTTACAGGATGGACATATTTTCCAAGGGAACCATAATATTGAAGAATGTTCGGAGCCAGTTGAGAACGATAAATCTTTCATTGCACTTGAATGTAGTACCTTCCCTAGGAAATGTGTTGAAAAACATTGTTCTAAACAGGTTTATAAATATGATTTATGTGTAGAGCATGTAGGTATTTATCATCAGCCAGAGTGCAGCATAGAAACTTGCTCTAAACAAGCTCGGAAAAAAGGATTATGTACTAAACATGGGGGTAGTCGACATATGTGCTCTAGAAAACAATGTACTAAACTGGCTATAAGAGGTGGATTATGTACAAAACATGGAGGTCGTTATCATCGAAAATGCACTGTGGCAGATTGCACTAAACAAATTAAAAGTGGTGGCTTATGTGTATCGCATGGGGCTGTCTATTATCCTGGAATATGCTGTGTAGTAGATTGTTCCAAACTCTCTGTAAGAGGTGGATTATGTACTAAACATGGAGGTAGGAAACGACATAGGTGCTCTAGAGAAGGGTGTACTAAGCTCGCCATCAAGGGTGGATTATGTACTAAACACGGTGGTGGCTATCAATACAAGTGCTCTATAAAAATCTGTACTAATCAAGTTATGAATGGTGGCTTATGTGTAACACATGGGGCTGTGTACTATCCTGTTATATGCAGTGTAGTAGATTGTTCCAAATATGCTCTGAAAAGAGGATTTTGTACTCAACATGGGGGTGGCGGTCGAAATAAGTGCTCTGTAGAAAGTTGTACTAAGCTCGCCATAAAGGGTGGATTATGTACTAAACATGGGGGAGGTTATAGATACAAATGCACTATCGCAGATTGCACTAATAATATTGTAAGTGGTGGCTTATGTGTAACACATGGGGCTGTGTACTATCCTCGAATATGCAGTGTAGTAGATTGTTCCAAACAATCTAAGAAAAGAGGATTATGTACTCAACATGGGGGTGGCGGTCGACATAAGTGCTCTAGAGAAGGGTGTACTAAGCTCGCCATCAAGGGTGGATTATGTACTAAACATGGGGGTGGCTATCGATACAAGTGCTCTATAAATATTTGTACTAATCAAGCTAGGAATGGTGGCTTATGTGCAAGACATGGGGCTGTGTACTATCCTGGAGGGGAATGCTAGGTCTCCACCGTGGTTCGGATTCCACGTTAAACTGTAGGTCCTTCATTTCATCTCACAATCACCCTACCATTACCCATTAGCGTAAGTGCGTATAACCCGAATGTGTAGTAAGACGCGGTGCTAATAATAATAATAATAATACTATCCTGGAATATGCAGTGTAGTAGATTGTTCCAAACACGCTCAGAAAAGAGTATTTTGTACTCAACTTGGAGGTGGCTGTCGACATAAGTGCTCTAGAGAAGGGTGTACTAAGCTCCCATCAGGGGTGGATTATGTACTAAACACGGAGGTGGCTATCGACACAAGTGCTCTATAAAAATTTGTACTAATCAAGTTAGGAATGTTGGCTTATGTGTAACACATGGGGCTGTGTACTATCCTGGAATATGCAGTGTAGTAGATTGTTCCCAACAAGCTCAGAAAAGAGGATTATGTACTAAACATGGAGGTGGAGGTCGGCAAAAGTGTTCTATAGAAGAGTGTAATAAACTAGCTATAAGAGGTGGATTATGTACAAAACATGGAGGTGGTTATCGTTACAAATGTACTATAGAAAATTGTACAAATAAAGTGGTGAATGGTGGCGTATGTGTGGCACATGGGGGTGGTAATCGAAAGAAGTGCATTTAAGAAGATTGCTCTAAATAAGCATTGAGGCTTGGATTCTGTACAGCACATGAAAATATAATAAAAAAGAGTGTATAACACATTATAAAATAGCTGGATTATGTATGAAACATTGCGATACATATTGTCATACATGCCTTACTAAAGATTCAACTAAACAAGGTTTAAAATTTAGGTAATGTGCATACACAGAGGTGAATAAAGATAATTATGTAATATAGATTAATGTATTAACTAATATTAGAAAGGTAATGCTCTAAAAATATCTGATGTTTGGAATATAAAAAACACATGTTTTTAATTAATACAAGAATAACATTAGATTAAATGAGGTGTAATTTTATCATGATAAAAAAGTATTTGCTCTTTTGATTTGTCTTTATAAAAGAACAAATATATTTGAATTTTATATAAGGCGCATAGCAATTATTTAATTAACTGTAGCATTTATATAAAACTAGTCAGTATAGTTGTATTGCTTATGTCGAATTGTAATATATCTATATCCAAGAATAATTACATTTTAATGCACTGCTTAAAGTTTCGTGGTAAACTAAAAAATTCTAAAATAGGTTAAAAACAAGAGATATAGTTTCACATTGGTGATACTGTATATTATCTACATAAATAATGTTGTTAAATTAATCTCATGAACCATTTATGAGAATGATTCATAGTTTAAAAACTTGTAAATAAATTTTAGAGTAAAAAATTGACTTTTTAATAACAAATAGAAAATCAAGACTGTTTTGTCGAATATTTGTGAAAGCCTAGTTAGAATAAAATAATGCAGTAAAATCTGATTATTGTTTTTCCTTATTAATGCTATTTCTCTAAGAACAATTGTATATTTACAGGTTTCATTCATATTTGATCGTCCAGGAATGCGTTAATAGGCCAATATAGGCTTTTTACATGTGCAATATAAATAACCTGTATTTTAATGTTGGTGTCTAAGTTTAGGAGGGTCCTTAAATTTCTTTGAATTTCAAAATTATGAATATGTAAATGCCATTATTCCTACTCTAATATCATAGATTTTTCTTTCCAGAAAAAAAAGTTCTTGGCAGCATCCTTAATCTTACAAAAAAAAAATTGTGAATGTGGAGTTGTTGAAACTCGGGCAAGAAATATTATTTTCTTCAATTTTTCTGGTGAAAAATTATCAAATAAGTTTCAACCAAAAAACCATTCATCAATATGAAGTTTGTATTCAATGGTCACTAAGAATATTATTGATTTATTAAAAGCTAAATTTTCTTTATCATTTGTTGATAAGACGGATTCTTGAAACTGAATATATACCTTCATCACACTTATTTACATAAATATATGTTTACTACATTAAGGTTGGAATTTAAGAATCACGAGAAAAGGTCGTATTTTCACATTTTACATAAAATAATCTTTTATTCAAAATGATTAAAATATATCTTTAAAATCAACAAAGAATATGATACAAACTTTTTACCACTTTTAAAAAGTTTATTGTCATCTAAGGCTGCTATGCTCATATTAGATATTCATCCTATATTATTAGCTGCAAGTCCAAGATGTCTAAGAGATGTCTAGATTCACCTCATTACACGAACGCCGACTGCTGTTGACCCAGCTACGGACTCTATACTCCCCTGCCACAACTAACACGTCCGGCCGCGACAACAAACTACAAAACACTGAGAAGTTGTCAACGCATGTACACAACACAAGAAATCCATGGCCAAAGAACTTCTGAAGAAAAGAAGAGACTCTTCTACCATTGTCCAGTTATTTCTCAACTATCGTAGAAAAGTATGGAAGCCTTTGTTGCGTGTGGATCTCTCCCCTTTTTATTTTCTTTGTTTTGCCACCCTTCCCCTTGTGATCCCGTCGTTCTAATTTAAGTGAGCTGTGCCAGATCATATATAAGACTGGTTGTGCAAATGGAAGAGCATTCTTGGACTCGCTTCAGTAATAGCAATGCAAAGCTAAGCCTTCAGAGATTAGTAATTAAAATGTAATAATATAATAATTTTCTTTTTCTTTTTTCTAAATTTCTTTTGGCTTAATATTATTATCTTTTTTTTTAATAAACCAAAATAGTAAGAGACTGGTTGGATATGACTAAGCTTGGACTTCAGATAGTTTTCATAATATAGGTACATTTAAGTCTTATTTGGCACACTAAATATTTATCTAACTTTAACATTTGTCGAAGAATATCAACATTTATTTGTTTGGTCAAATGTTACGTGTTGGAACTTTTAATTGGAATTATATTTTGTTTTTATGTTAAAACTTGGGTTCAAGGTTATGAGTTAATAGTTTTGGAGTTGAATGCCGATAGCACTAGTGCGAGATTGGTTGAAGACTCTATATGAACTTAGTTTATTGAACGCTAGTTAGATGATAGCACAGGTGATAATGATGTTAATAGAAAGTATGTTTAATAGACTTAGTTTATTGGACGCTAATAGCGCTAGTGAGGAGATTATTGGAAATCACCATATTTACTTTGATTATAAAAAAGTAGTATTTAGACTATGATAACTAAATGTGTACTAATCAACCTTAAGACCAATGGTAAACAAATTTGATCTTATTCATGTTTAGGGTAAGCCGATGTAAGGCATATTATTAATATCGGTATTTAATCGTGTTTGAGAGCTTTAAACAATAATTAAATCGATCTATATGTCATGTCAGAGAGATTTAATATAAAAAATGTATATTGTACTTTATTGACTAATAATTACGTATTTAACTTATGATGTTGTTAACTTATATTAAGGTGATCATAATAATATTTTGCGCATTCTACTAATTAAACTTTGTTTTAGGGATCACAACCTTTTATGTATATTTTTTATTACTTTTTAGGGATTTTCCCTGTTTTATATTGTTCATATTATATTTAAATATTTAATATATGATCCAATATGTGGACTTCACTTTTTTATGCAATATCCCTTTCACTTCCATATCCTTAGGTTTAATACTACCCAACTTCTAAGGTTTTATGTTAGGTAAATGGTTAGGAGGACTTTTTTTTATTATTGAGGGTGACCGTGGGGCAGGTTTCACATTCATATCGGATTGCGTGTTCTGTATATAGTTTACATACTCAGGTTTTCTTAGTATTCATGACTCCCAACACACACTCTTATCCACCTTTTGTTGTATAATTTATTTATTTTGTATTTGGACCCTACTAATTAGGTTTTTGGGTAAGGTTAGGGTTAAATCCAACCGATGATATCACCAGGTGAAGAAAATTAAACACTTTGTTAGAAGTGAATAAATATTTTATTTATATGAGCCAGTAAAATATTTTGCTAAAGTTCAAATTCACTGGCCTTTTCTCACATATCCCAAATTCCCACATTAATATTTTATTTATTGTAACATTACAAATACACGTGGATAAATTAATATTTTAGGAGTATAACAGCAATTAAGCAATTAAAACGAAAGGGACTATCAGAAATACTGGCTCCATTGATAAATAACTTTGTTATTCTTATTGTGTGTGATATTGTGGCAAAATTTTTATTTCTCCACATTAGCTTGAATATCAGCAGCCCTGCTAAATACACTCGTGGAAATAGGGTCATAATGTATAATTATTTTCCCTCAATTTTAAGTATATGAAGATCTGGGCTATAATTCCACAAAATAAAAAAAGAAAGACTTGAAACACCAGATTGAAAAAAAAGGTATGAAGGATGCTTTTATTAGAACAGTTAAAAATGTGGGGACTTTTCCCATAATGTAGCCAAAATTCTGAATATTTTGACGTTACCATATTCAGGTACTTATGTAAAGCAGTAGGCTATACATTTTTCTCAAAGAACTAAAAAAAACACATCTTTTAAACCTAAATCTGATATCACAAGAGTTGGAAGTGACGTTGAAAGTTTATAATCATAGGTTAGATAAAGCGAAAATTGTACATAGATCAAGAAACTCATTTAGGTTTATGATAATTTAATAATATCTTTGCTTTATATAAAAGTAATTAAAAAATTATATTTTTATGTCGATGTTTTCCTTATTTGAAATTTGAAATACATTAAGAGATTTCCTTCCAGCCATATTCTGTGAGGACTATCAGCCCCCTTTTCTGTTTCTGTCGTTTAATGTTATAAAAACTGTAAAAGGTGAAACTACACAAACCAACATGTCAAGGTACAAATTATAAAATAAAATGTAAGTTCTTACTCTTTAATATTTGCAAATCTCAAATTTATTCAACTGAGTAACATCTTCATCATCTATAATTATAATCCTCATCCCAATCATCCTCTTCATAATGGTTTGTTTGTTTTGTTGACTCAAACTCTGATAAATTCAACCTGGGTATTTTGATTCACTTCCTACAGTTGCTTCTAAAATCTCTTGCTGCGAATCTTTAAACACATAAGAGACAAACTTATTGGAAATAATTTAAGACAATTATAAACAACTTGACAGATTAGACTACAAACTAAAAAGGACAATTTCTTTGTTTGACTCATTACATGTTACTAGCAAATATTCAATATCAATCTAAACCCCAATTAAATATGTTCCAGATCCAATGAGCCACTCCAAATTTTGCGACGCAAGAAAGATTGGGTGAAAATATGGGCAAAGACTGCAACAAACCATTCACAGGACTAGAAGTGATACTATTGGAATTTTAAGATGGCCTGCATTAAGATTTTTGATTTACTCAATGCAATAAGGTTATTTCTTTTATTTAGATTCTAAACCTAAATTTCTTTTCGGTTGGATGAAGATAGCCTCATCTGATTAACTAGAATAATCCAAAAAAATAGTTTATGAAACACTGCACTTGAGTACAGAATTATTTAGCTTGGGCCAATTGAAAGTAGTGTCTGTCGAGCATACTTTGATTTAAGGTATGTACAGAAAGAAAGCGGATATCTTGTCTTAGCTATTTATGAGAGTGTGTTTACAGATGGGACCGTTCATTGTGAAAGGTTCGCGCTGGTACCTCTTACCGATATGTTTACCGGAATGAACATTTCATTCTTTTTTAGTTGTCGTTCCAACAAATGTGTTCAAGTGAATAGCTGGAGTGTTCCAGACAAAGTTTGGTTTCTATATAATTATTCTGTACCAAAAGAAACCCAGACTAAATGCCATTTCAAGAGTGTTCCAGATGAAGTCTGGTTTTTATTAGTTTTTTCTGTCCCAACGAAACTCAGAACAAATGTCATGTCAAGAGTCTTCCAGACAAACTGGTTTCCATTGGTTTGTTCTGTCCAATAGAGAACCAGACCAAACCACAAATAAAGTGAATTCCTGACAAAGTCTCGTTCGCTTTGGTTTGTCCTATCCCACAGAAAACCATATAATACCACATACATCGATTGTTATAGACAAAGTCTGGTTTGCATTGCTTCAGTGGTGGCTCATGGGTTATTCAAATAGGGGTTCACATAAAAAAAATTGAAAATAAAATTTAGAGGCATGATGTAATATATAGGTTAAAGATATTTGTGTTTCTACAAGTTGGAAGAAACAATGCAAATGGCACTCATGGGTAGAAAAACTGTAACATTTTACTTTCAACAAAGAAAGATCTATTACAATGTTAATTACAATTTACCTTTTAATGTTTGTTACTCAAGTACAATTTTTGTAAATTAAGTCCACATGCCTATCTTTTTTTGATTCAATCAAACCAATAATATTTCCGTTGAATTTATATATGTCATTTTGTCATTTTTATCTTATCTTTTTAAAATGGTTGTCATGGCTAGAGCACTCAGTCTGTCTTCACTCATGAGGTTCCTTAAAGATGTCTTTAATTAGTTTTCCTTTTGAAATCCATACTTTTAAATTCTGTCACCTTTATACGGTTAAGCCTAGGTGTTGGCCAGAAAAATCCGATGTTAAATATTCTTTCCAGAGGCACCATTGAAAAATATAATTGCTTTAGCTCCGAAACACTGATTTTATTAAGTTCCATAACTGTCTACACTATTTCTAACACACAATAATAAAACTAATAAACAGACTAATAGCTAAGGGATGATTAAATTAATCATATGTAACAAAATCAAGGGGGAATTTGGTTGAAAAAGAAACTGTCAACTTGTTAGCTACCTCACAGTAAATGTTGTGTAACTGGAAAGCTATGAGTGTTGCTTATCCCTCATTTCCCACGTCAAACTATTTTCAAGGTCATTTTCTTCACTAGTATGTGCGACCGAGTCAAGAGCGGGCCGCTTTGTGCTTATAATTTTCAAATTTTATCCTACAGTTGCGTATTGCCAAGGTTATATTTAAATGGGCATGGGGGAAGGTTTGTTCCCAAATAAGCAAAATCTGAAAAGATGTTTGATATTTTACTTCATATTACTTGTTATGTTTTATTTTCTCTTCACTTTATTTTTTGGGAGTTCACGTGATCATGTACTGCAATAGAAGAGACGCCACTGCATTGGTTTGTTCTGTCCCAAAGAGAACCAGACCAAACCACATAACTGGACTGTTCCAGACAGAGTCTGTTTTGTATTGGTTAGTTCTGTCTCAAAGAAAACCAGACCAAACCCCAGATCATTCCAGCCAATGTCTGGTTTACATTGGTTTGTACTGTAGCAAAGAAAACCAAATATAACCATAGAAACTGAACGCTCCAGACAATTTCTCGATTGCAATGGTATGGTACATACCATCAAGATCAGCCTTTGATAGAAATGTTCGGCACATACCATCAAGAAACAGATCAAACCACAGACCAAAAGTGTTCCAGACAAAGTTTGGTTTGGCCCTTCCAAAAAAAACACACACTATTAAACCATAAACCCTGAGTGTTCCAAACAATGTCTGTTTATTATTGGTATACTCTGTCCCTTGGAGAATCTGACAAATCCATAGCAGACCATACATGATGAGTATTGGTCTTGATTTCCTCGGACCTGACAGAACAATACGAAACCAACTACAATTTGGGTTGGTTTACTCCTGTGCTTTTCCACCAGGGTGTGTGTGTGTGTGCCTTAATGTCTTTTCTGTTCTGTATATTATCCTGGTCTGCTCCAGTCTGGCTCGTATATGATTCGGTAACACATGGTTTGGATGATAATTTAAATACTATTTCTAGCAACATATTATTAGACAGGGTTGATGAGTTTAAGAACAAATTTTAACATTCAACAATGATATTATCAGTGGTGTCGCTACAGGGGAAGCAAGGCAAGCGCTGCTTGCCTTTGCTTGAAGATTCGTTATTATTATCATCATCATCATTATCATTATAAAATATTCTTCAAGCACCATTGTGTTTGAAATAAATTTCCCGCACATGCCAGTGATCGTAACATGCATGCAAGATGTGCACTAGTCCATCCAATCGTGGTTTGAAGTCTATATTATAACGTCTTTCATCCCATAGCTCTACCTAGTGTATTTCTTATTTGTGACCTCATAGATCTCGAGAGGGAAGAAGGGGAACAGCTGTGGGACTCCGGCAAGAAAGCAAGTAACCAATTTGAGACTTTTAAATAACCGAAGCTATGCCCGAAGGTTAACGACTATTACAGAATAAACTGAAAGAAAACATTGCATACCCCTCACTTCTCCTTTCATAGCACAGAAGTGACAAAATTAGAAATTTAAGAGAGTGGGAATAGAATTAGGGTAGTTTTGCCTAAAGGTTGAAAAATTGACCAATTACTGGACCCGGCACTTACTTACACATCTTTTGTGAAGATTGTTGGAACGAGTGCATTTGTTTTGATGTGTGTCAGTGAAAGCTAACAAACGAAAGTTAATGTTTTATATACATATAATAATACAATAATGAGTGAAGTTAGTGGAGTGAGCAGCTCTAGTAATAAGTGCAAGTGTGTTATTTCTAGTATAAAACATACATCTTTAGCTGTAAGAAGTTTTGGAGAAGGTGTTGAAATAATGAGTATTGGAAGATCCCTTCCTAAGTTAAATATATCCACATTAAGAAAAATGGATGGCTTTATTAAGCATTTTAATAAAAACATTTATTCAAAACATTATTGGCTAACTGGGTGTGGTTCAGAAAATAAATGGTACTGTTTGCTGTTTGCCATAACGGACAAAACTACTTGGACAAAGAGTGGCTACAATGATCTAAACAATCTTTGCAATGAAGTTTAAGGCACGGAAGATCAGAATCACATATAAATGCATTTATTACCTTAAAAGAATTTGGAAAAAATAGGGTATATTTTTCCCTGGACAGACATAAAAAAAATTAGCATTGAACAACACAATGCTAAGGTAAAAAAAAATTGTGAAATTTTGAAGCGCCTAATAGACGCTTTATGTTATTTAAGCACTCAAGAACTGGCATTTCATGGTCATGTTGAGCTCCTATAATTGAGTTCTGATTACGATTCAATCTTAGCTCAGCATTTAGAATTGACTACTGTATTCACTGTGCTATCAGCTGGAATACAAAATTACCTCATTGAATCAATTAAAACTGTTTTAATAAATGAGATCATAAAAGAAATTCAAAATGAAAATTTTTGTCTATTTTATTATATGAAACATCAGACATCTCAAAACTTTCACAACTATCGACTATGTTTCGATATGTGACCTCTGATGGTGAAATTATGGAACGATTTTTTTGTTTCACAGACGTTTCTGCTAAAAGATCTGCCACTGCTTTGGCTAATCATGTTAAACAGGAAGTGACAGATGTGGGGTGGGGGGGACAAGCTTGTTGCACAATGCTATGATGGGTCTGCAGTAATGTCTGGAGAAATAAATGTTATTCAGAAACTTGTTCGCAATACATTTCCAAGTGCATTGTTTGTTCATTGTCTAGCTAATGTCCTTAACCTTGTTTTAACTCAATCAGTAAATAATATTAGTGAGTGTAAGGTGTTTTTTAGTACATTAAGTGGAATTTCATATTTTTTTTCCCATTCTAATAAGCTAACTTCATTCTTAGATAAAATTGTTAGAAAAAGACTACTTCGACTAATTCGATGGAACTATAATGAAATACATGTATAGACTGTGATGAACCATCGGGAAAGCCTGATAGAAATGTTTGAAACAATACTAGAGTACCCACAAGAATGGGATAGTGAAACTATTTCTGTTACTAAAGTGTTCGATTTGTCCACTTTCTAGAAGATATTCAGAGCATTTATTTGTTAATTTTAATCACAAATATTTTTGACCACACTGAGTATATTTTCAAAATTTTGCAAACAAAACAAATGGACATCGTTTTATGTAAAACTGAGGTTGAAGAAACTAAAAATAGTTTGTCAAATCTTGGGCTTATATTTGATGACATTTATTCCAAAACACTACAAATGGCGCTAGAACCAGACAAAAGTGGACATAAACGTAATTTAAATCAAGATCCTAAATTGAAATTAAGACAGGTTCATTGTGATGTAATTGATAACATTGCCTTGCAAATACAAACACGCTTTGAGAAAATTAACAATCTAAAATTTTTCGAACTGTTAAATTCATAAAAATTTAATGGATACAATCATTTCCTAATGAACAAATAAGTTACATATTTGATTGGAAATTATGGAAAATATTTTGACACAAGCAGATTGCGTTACGAACTCAACGTGGTTTACTCTAAGGAAGCAATAAAAAATAAAACTGTAGTGAATATGGTTAGGTATGGTTGGGAAAATAATCTAGATGCAGCATTATAGGAGTTTAAAAAACTGTGTGAAACTGTAGCAACAACCCCAGCTGCACCATTGAAAAGAATAAAAATCTATTCCAAATATACTATGGGACCAAATAGAATTTCTGGTTTAGCATTACTTTCAATTGAAAAGGGTCTGCTTTTTAAATTGAAGCAACGAGTACACTTCCATGAAAGAGTAATAGTAGCGTTCGTAAAAAAAAAAGGAGAGAAGGCTGGACTTTATTTACAAACACTAGAAAAAAATACGGTGAGTAGAAAGATCATTGATATATTTATATACAAAATCATTTAATATATAAAAATAATCAAATACACTAAATAAGCCACAGGTTGTAAAAAAAAGTGATTTTTAAATACATAATTTTTATTATGTATAATTTATGTATATTTGACCTAGTTAATAAACACACAATATTATTGGTTTACATTTATTTATAAATATAAAAAAAAATTATGTATACTTAATGTAAAAATTGTCATCTTTATGAGAGGTGGAACCGGGATGGAGGACACAGGGGAAATTTCTCCTCACTTGTTAAAAATAAAGGGAACCAAGATTTGTTATTCATCCCCCTCTCCATAACCCACATACTCTGGATACGCACTATAGCTTCTAGAGTGTCTTGTGTAAACCACGGTACAGAAGGATGCCCAAACCCACAATTGTAAGCAAACTCCAAATAGCGCCTTGAAGCATATAATACTTAAAAAAAAATCGTAGGGGCACCCTAGACCCCTTCCAGACCCCCTTCCCATCTTGTCTAAGAGTTTTCGTCACGAGACGCTACTGGATATTAGATTGGAAATTAAGAATAGAATACATACTATTTTTCGGTCAGTAATTTGTTTATATCTCACATCCTCTCAAGGAATCTAAAACTCAGAATAATGGGACCAAACAATAATGTTACTGTATGTACTCACTGAATGTGAAACGTGGTCTCACACCTGAAGACTAACATGATGAAGAAAAATAGGGTGTCTTAAAACAAAGTTGCTTAGGGATTTAGTCAAAAAAATGCATGAAAATATAAGGGATAGGACGAGGTTATATAATTTAGAGTTAGATACCCTGTATACCTCACAAGCCTTTATTAGAATAATCAGTACATTGTGAAGGGTATTGAATGGAAACCCTAATGGGAAGAAACCATTGGAAATATCTAAATTTAGATGAAATTAAAACGTTATAATTAACTTGATGTAGATAAGTTGTAATGAGGGAGCAAGGATAGAACATTCCCAATATAGGTGTAGAGGGTGTAATCATTTTATAAGAACGTTTATGAACATTTGAGTTCCTGACGTCATAAAGTAAGTATACATGTAATTAGTAAATTATTATTCAAATATTTAGAATCACATTTATTTCTTAATAAAGAGTAAACTTTGATATAATTTATAAATGCTGATTAAACAATATTGAAATATGTTTATTTATCAGTATAACCATTGTATGTAAGAGAGAGAGAGAGAGAGAAAAATATACCTTAAACATTACTTCTCTCTCACTACTAGTGCAAATTTCGAGTTGAAATTTTTGGTTCATTAATCTATTTAATGAGAGAAGTTACAGTTCAGAACACCTAATGAGAGATATCGCTAATAATCATTGTAAGCACTGATAAATTGTAGCGATTTTAAGAGATGCTCTACTAACTTTAATAAATATAAGTAACTCTGTTGTTTATTGACTTAATGCTAACAGTTAAATCCGTTACTTTAGAAATCTACTAGTTTGGTGTTTGTATGGACACCTTTTTGAAAATAATATATAATTATTAAAATTGAATTTGGGAAAATTTATTAATAAGGAAAAAGCTGCTGGCATCTGATATAAATGCAGGTAACTGTTAAATTTTTTCGAACAATATTGACTTTTAAATCAGAATGAACGGCTAACTAAATAAACTTCTTAAAATGGAAATTTATTTGGCTTATTTTTACAGTAAGCGCTGAGGGCGAGATTCTTTCATAGTCTTTTCTAAAACATAATATATAAGTTTTACGGTAATGATACTTTTTTTAAATCTTATATAGGCCTATGCCTAAGCCAGAATCACGATAAACCTAAAGTTAACTTAAACCTATCTTAACATAAAGGACCTCCTCGTATGCTTAATTGGAAGCCATCTTGATGCAGTTAAGTTAACGTAAGAGATGTCCTAGGAGTTCTTTCAAGTTAAATGAACGTTACTTGAAGGGTATCACGTGATCTAGCCAGCCAATCATTATGTGAGTGACGTCAACAGGTAATTCATTTGTTGGTTTTATGACCAATGTTTACTATTTAGCGTAAGTTCTAGTGATCAGACATTGAGACAAAATTGTTAAACCAAAATAGGAAAGATAAGTTTATCCATAAAGTTTTTTAATAGATATTTATTATATCGATTGAAAACTGTATACATTCACAGAGCATCACTAATACCAATAGTTCAAACCACAGATCATACTCGAGAAAGAAGATGTTTGGCTCGAGTTGTTACGTTAAGTTACGTGAATTGAGACCACACATATGTTAAGTTAACTTTAAGTGAACGTTACATTAAGTTGATTGTGATCTTGGCTAAAGCTCTATTAGCATGAATACATAATTCATGATGATGTCAATATATACAAGAATTAAAGAATCCGAATTAAATGTACTATTAGATTATTAATTCAATGTGAAATCATGTTGTTGATTACGGCCCAGCTCACGTGACTCCTGCCCAAGTTGACGGCCAACTTGAACCGGAGGACACACTAGCCTCAACCTGCCCACTCGCTAGACTTGACTGAAACGATGGCCCGCTCCTTGTCACTGTAGATGGCGGTCAACTCAATCTCTACCAGAGTCCCTGAGATTGTTCTAGACGTCCACCTACCCTTTCTGCTCTTCTCATGACACGTCAATTCCATTTTACCCCTCGTCTATCGCTTCATTTTATTATTCATTTCTAATTATCATTAGAGCATCCAAGGAGATTTCAAGAACTGGTTGGCATTAAAGTGATGGTCATGATGTTAATAGTTAAAAAACTGAACGATGTTATTGAATTGATCCATCTCGAATGTCCATAGGTATAGAGTTACTGCCTCATAATCACAGAAACTGTCAATATGGAGGACAGCTCACACTTCTTGGAAAGTAAGAGCGATAAAAAACTAAGTCTGGATATTTCGATCAAAGATGAGATTAACATAGAACCGGAGGTAAGAAAGAAATTTATGTCATATCTTTTTAATCCAAAAATAACATTATACTTTGTTGTACTTTATGCATTTATATATGGGAATATGTGATTTGAACATGTCTTATTTTCTGTGCAAGCTCGCTGCATTTAATTACAATCATTGGTTAGATATTATGGAGATAGATTTTAGAGGAAATGTAGCCACAATCTTGTAACGTGATAACTGGTACAAGAAACGATTCAGGAATACCTACCACAGATACACCCGGGTGTTATTTGAACAGTGACCACATCATTGGCAAAACAGATTAGATGAAGCTAAGTGCTTAATACACATACCCACTGATTCAGATATCTTTTATACTAAAGGTTAATTTTGTCAAATAAATACATTAGCAATTACATAAAACACAAAAAACTAATAGCAAAACCACTGAAAAAAAAAATCACAAAAGAAAACCAATCATCAAAAACGACATGCCTAGGCAACATAAATCTATAACTTGGTTTATGGAAAGATTAGCATGTACAAATGTACTGTTGTCCCAGAAATGTCCGAATACTGATCGTACATCCTTTCCGTGGAGAATCTTTCCATGTACTGACAAGATGAAGGGATGATGGTAGTAAATATGACGAGGTAGAGACAGGGAAGACCTTAATCCAACTTAAGACTAATAAACCAAACTCCGGTTCATAGGGAACTCTAGCGCATTGTGAGAAATATTCTCCTGTACCAATTGAGAATCAAACTTAAAGTTTAGTGATTTTTAAACACCTTTTAGTCTCCACTAGTACAGGATGTCAATTAACCAAGAAATGGGAATGTCAAGCAAAAATCAGAGAATTTCATCAAATTTACAAAAGATTTACTTATTTGTTTAAAATATGCAAATTTGACTTACAATTTATTAAACTAAACAAAATTCTTCTCATTAATTAGCATACTCCAGGCGAATTTTTATTATCACTACTGACCCTTTTGTTAATACTAATCTCGATTCTCAAAATCAAAATGTGATTCCTTTTGTCCCCTTTCCACCCCTTTATCTCATTTCTTTATCCAAAGTCTAGTCCTGGTTTATGCACATGTGTAATAGGAGGAAGAAACTAAAGAAGAATATGTCTCACAACAATTTAAAACTGTACTGGTGTAAAGCAATCTTTTATTATCTCAAAATGGTCAAACTTAAACCAAGCCTAAATTACCCCCATTGTTTTAGGATGAAATCTTATGCCCCTTCAATAAGTGACATGAGAATACCTGACAAAATTTCAGAAAGTCACCCGCTACGGTAGTGTAGTTAGCTGTCGCGCTAGTTTTGTGCCGAGCTTGACCGATGAGAACAAGAAGATTGAGGATCGAATCATATAATCATAAAGTCAATGTGTTTTATATCTTACATTCCGGTAGATCCAATAATCATTCTCTTCTGGTAAAAATTAAGTTAATTTGTCTTTTATCCTAGTATTAGTTTACTGACTTTAACCAAATTCCTTAGAGACTTTAAATATTTCCTCTATATCGGTGATTGTACATCTTATTTCAACATACACTTAAGGTGAAAAAGTCAAAAACCAAACTCTTTCTCCTAAGATTAACCCATAAACAATAAAAAATGGATATCTCTACGCACTTATTATTTTCATACTGGTGCTTAGATAGTTAACATTGCTCTCGAAACAGCTTTATTTATTTTTATTTTTCAGATGGATGGGAATTCTCCTGAATACGTGGATGTTTCAGTCAATTCTGAAGAACGAGATCTCCACCAGCGAGAGCTTGTCTTTGATTTACCGTTTATAAAGGAAGAACTCGAGGTAATCAGTTTCAGTTTTATGTAATTATCGAACTAAATACATTCTAACTTGGCAGCAAATCAAAGCAATACTCGATCTCTTTACATTGGCTTATAAGGCTGGGCCGATTGGTACTCATCTGTCGTTAACAGTATTATTGATAAGCCTATGGTTGCCATTTAGCTTATTGATTCTTAAAACCTATTATTTTATAAATGAGCTGTGCGTGCCGGCTACTGGTGATTCATCATTGTTATACTCTCGGAAAAAAGTCTTGTCCTATTTTCTCATGCTTAAAGAGTTATGGCTGCTAGTTTACGTGAAGTACCCGTCTTCTCTTCTCATTAGAATAGAATATAATTAATTTCACAAGGTTAACATCAAGGTAAGTAGCAAACAAGATGTCTGAACCAAGAGAGAAAGATTCAAGGGAAGCTCAAACTGTGGGAGATTCAAGGGAAGATAAAATTGGGGAAGATTCAAGTGAAAATATTGGGAAAGTATCAAGGGAATCTAAAACTGGGGAAGATTTAAGTGAAGTTAATAATGGGGAAGATTCAAGGGAAGCTAAAATTTGAGAAGATTCAAGATAAGCTAAAACTGGGGAAGATTCAAGTAAAGTTAATATTGGGGAAGTTTCAAGGGAAGCTTATATTAGGGAAGATTCAAAAGAAACTAAAACTGGGGAAGATTCAAATGAAGTTAATATTGGGGAAGTTTCAAGTGAAGTTTATATTAGGGAAGATTCAAAAGAAACTAAAACTGGGAAGATTCAAGTGAAGCTAATCTAGGGGAAGATTCAATTGAAGCTAAATTTGGAGAATATTCAAGTGATGCTAAGACTGGGGAAGATGCAAGGGAAGCTTGAAAAGTTATAATATGCAAGGGAAGCTTGATCTGTATAAGATGCAAGGGAAGCCTGAACTGTATAAGAATCAAGGGAAGCTTGAACTGTGGAAGATGCAAGGGAAGCTCTAACTGTGGAAGATTCAAGTGAAGTTAAAACTGGGGTAGATTCAAGGGAAGCTACAACAAATTCTGCAATTCTTCAACAAATAACTAGAATCGGTAAATTAGTAATAAGTTAGTTATATCAATGATCTAGTAGGCTCACTAAGCCAGAGTTATAATTTCTTGGGAACACTCACTGAATCTAGTGTGTAAACAATTACACACCTGTGTTTGAGTAATGATTCACCGAATTTCATGTTTGATATTGATTTAAATATGATTAACTTTTATCATTCTTTAAATAGCAAGTTCAATATTATAGTTCAGTTAACGTTCTATCATTGCCTAATTTCCTTAAACACCCATTATAAAACCAGGTGTAATATTTCTTAAACTAAACTAACATTTACTTTTATTTTTAATTATCTTCCAGTCGGCTCGATCGAGGTGATTGAAGTTTCCACGTGTTTTCGTTGCACTAAACGTTATTGAACTATATTCACACGACTTTCAGTTTCGAATTCTGGCCTGACACTGAGATATATTTCGTCTGGATTGAAGTGTGCTAGTTTACTCTGGTATAGTCTGTTCATGGCTCTTGAATCTTCTGTCATGTGATTGTTTGTTGATGGTGCCCTCATAGGTCACTTCAACTATAGCGTGCTCGTTTCGGGTTGACGATTATTCTGACCATATAAGTTTTGCGCTTGCATGATGAATAAATTCATAGGTCCTTAATTTTGGCCCTGATACTGTTTCGAGTATCTTATCGCAACCATGAATCTGCTACCATTATGTACAAGTGAAGTATTGTAAAGCATTCTTTTATTGCACTGAATCTATTTTAGCCTTCTATTTTTATTAGTTAGATAAAGGAGGTTTCACTATGTCGTTCATAGTCAAACTGTGTTTTCTATGGATTGTTTTTATTTGTGCATTTAGGGATATGGAAAGGAAATAAATGATAGAGATTAAGAGTGTATCAGAAAGATGTGTTATCTATTCAAACTCAAAGTGATTATACACCTCAAAGCTAACATCCGGCAAGTATGGAGAAGAGTAAACCACAAGTTTCTTATTCTTAGACAATATTACCTCACAGAATCATCCCCACTCAAACTCTAATTTGACAATCGTATAAATGTCTTGATTTTGAAACTTAGCATTTTTTTTTTAAGTTCGGGGCTCTCTAAATTAGAGTATTATTCAAACCATATTTTAAAAATGTCTATAAAAGTGTAAATTATATTGTGTGTTACAGGATGGACATTTTTTCCAATGGAACCATAATATTGAAGAATGTTCGGAGCCAGTTGAGAACGATAAATCTTTCATTGCACTTGAATGTAGTACCTTCCCTAGGAAATGTGTTGAAAAACATTGTTCTAAACAGGTTTATAAATATGATTTATGTGTAGAGCATGTAGGTATTTATCATCAGCCAGAGTGCAGCATAGAAACTTGCTCTAAACAAGCTCGGAAAAAAGGATTATGTACTAAACATGGGGGTAGTCGACATATGTGCTCTAGAAAACAATGTACTAAACTGGCTATAAGAGGTGGATTATGTACAAAACATGGAGGTCGTTATCATCGAAAATGCACTGTGGCAGATTGCACTAAACAAATTAAAAGTGGTGGCTTATGTGTATCGCATGGGGCTGTCTATTATCCTGGAATATGCTGTGTAGTAGATTGTTCCAAACTCTCTGTAAGAGGTGGATTATGTACTAAACATGGAGGTAGGAAACGACATAGGTGCTCTAGAGAAGGGTGTACTAAGCTCGCCATCAAGGGTGGATTATGTACTAAACACGGTGGTGGCTATCAATACAAGTGCTCTATAAAAATCTGTACTAATCAAGTTATGAATGGTGGCTTATGTGTAACACATGGGGCTGTGTACTATCCTGTTATATGCAGTGTAGTAGATTGTTCCAAATATGCTCTGAAAAGAGGATTTTGTACTCAACATGGGGGTGGCGGTCGAAATAAGTGCTCTGTAGAAAGTTGTACTAAGCTCGCCATAAAGGGTGGATTATGTACTAAACATGGGGGAGGTTATAGATACAAATGCACTATCGCAGATTGCACTAATAATATTGTAAGTGGTGGCTTATGTGTAACACATGGGGCTGTGTACTATCCTCGAATATGCAGTGTAGTAGATTGTTCCAAACAATCTAAGAAAAGAGGATTATGTACTCAACATGGGGGTGGCGGTCGACATAAGTGCTCTAGAGAAGGGTGTACTAAGCTCGCCATCAAGGGTGGATTATGTACTAAACATGGGGGTGGCTATCGATACAAGTGCTCTATAAATATTTGTACTAATCAAGCTAGGAATGGTGGCTTATGTGCAAGACATGGGGCTGTGTACTATCCTGGAGGGGAATGCTAGGTCTCCACCGTGGTTCGGATTCCACGTTAAACTGTAGGTCCTTCATTTCATCTCACAATCACCCTACCATTACCCATTAGCGTAAGTGCGTATAACCCGAATGTGTAGTAAGACGCGGTGCTAATAATAATAATAATAATACTATCCTGGAATATGCAGTGTAGTAGATTGTTCCAAACACGCTCAGAAAAGAGTATTTTGTACTCAACTTGGAGGTGGCTGTCGACATAAGTGCTCTAGAGAAGGGTGTACTAAGCTCCCATCAGGGGTGGATTATGTACTAAACACGGAGGTGGCTATCGACACAAGTGCTCTATAAAAATTTGTACTAATCAAGTTAGGAATGTTGGCTTATGTGTAACACATGGGGCTGTGTACTATCCTGGAATATGCAGTGTAGTAGATTGTTCCCAACAAGCTCAGAAAAGAGGATTATGTACTAAACATGGAGGTGGAGGTCGGCAAAAGTGTTCTATAGAAGAGTGTAATAAACTAGCTATAAGAGGTGGATTATGTACAAAACATGGAGGTGGTTATCGTTACAAATGTACTATAGAAAATTGTACAAATAAAGTGGTGAATGGTGGCGTATGTGTGGCACATGGGGGTGGTAATCGAAAGAAGTGCATTTAAGAAGATTGCTCTAAATAAGCATTGAGGCTTGGATTCTGTACAGCACATGAAAATATAATAAAAAAGAGTGTATAACACATTATAAAATAGCTGGATTATGTATGAAACATTGCGATACATATTGTCATACATGCCTTACTAAAGATTCAACTAAACAAGGTTTAAAATTTAGGTAATGTGCATACACAGAGGTGAATAAAGATAATTATGTAATATAGATTAATGTATTAACTAATATTAGAAAGGTAATGCTCTAAAAATATCTGATGTTTGGAATATAAAAAACACATGTTTTTAATTAATACAAGAATAACATTAGATTAAATGAGGTGTAATTTTATCATGATAAAAAAGTATTTGCTCTTTTGATTTGTCTTTATAAAAGAACAAATATATTTGAATTTTATATAAGGCGCATAGCAATTATTTAATTAACTGTAGCATTTATATAAAACTAGTCAGTATAGTTGTATTGCTTATGTCGAATTGTAATATATCTATATCCAAGAATAATTACATTTTAATGCACTGCTTAAAGTTTCGTGGTAAACTAAAAAATTCTAAAATAGGTTAAAAACAAGAGATATAGTTTCACATTGGTGATACTGTATATTATCTACATAAATAATGTTGTTAAATTAATCTCATGAACCATTTATGAGAATGATTCATAGTTTAAAAACTTGTAAATAAATTTTAGAGTAAAAAATTGACTTTTTAATAACAAATAGAAAATCAAGACTGTTTTGTCGAATATTTGTGAAAGCCTAGTTAGAATAAAATAATGCAGTAAAATCTGATTATTGTTTTTCCTTATTAATGCTATTTCTCTAAGAACAATTGTATATTTACAGGTTTCATTCATATTTGATCGTCCAGGAATGCGTTAATAGGCCAATATAGGCTTTTTACATGTGCAATATAAATAACCTGTATTTTAATGTTGGTGTCTAAGTTTAGGAGGGTCCTTAAATTTCTTTGAATTTCTAAATTTGGAATATGTTCTTCCCATTATTCCTATTCTAATATTATTAATTTTGTTTTCCAAGAAAAATAAAAGTCCTTGGCAGTATCCTGAAATTTGCATACAAATTTGTGAATGTGGAGTTTCCGAAACTTATGGCGGAAATAATTATTTTCTTGGATTTTTCTGGCGAAAAATTATCAAAAAAGTTTCAACCAAAAAACAATTTGTCAATATCAAGTTTGTATTCAATGGTCACTAAGAATATATTGATTCATTAAAAGCTAAATTTTCCTTATCTTTTGTTGATATGAGGGTTTCCTGAAACTGAAAATATACCTTTATATCCCTTATTTACATAAATATATGTTTATTATATTAAGCTGGGAATTTAAGAATCACGAGAAAACGTCTTTAATTTTGCACTTTCTACATCAAAACATGTTTTTTGGTCAAAATAATTAAAATATATCTTTGAAATCAACCAAGAATACGATAAAATCTTTTTTTACCATTTAAAAAAAGTATATTGTCATCTAATTCCGCTATGCTCATATTAGGTATTCATCCAACCGTTGATATCACCAAGTGAAGAAAATTAAACTCTTTGTTAGAAGTGAATCAATATTTTATTTATATTCGCCAGTAAAATAAATTTGCTTTAGTGCAAATTCACTGGCATTTTCTCACTTATCCCCAATTCCCATTTTAATATTTTATTTATTCTTGCTTTATAAATAACACCTGGATAAATTAATATTTTAGGATTATAACAGCACCTTAAAAACTAAAACGGAAGGGACTATCAGACATACTGGCCCCGTTGATAAATAACTTTGTTATTCTTATTGTGATAATGTGGCTAATTTTTTATCTCTTCACATTAACTTAAATATCAGCAGCCCTGCTAAATACACTCTTGTAAATAGACTTATAATGCATATTTATTTGCCCTCAATTTCAAGTTAATGATGATCTGAGCTATAATTCCACACAATAAAAAAAGGAAATCTATTGAAACACCAGATTGAGAAGAAGGTATGAAGGATGCTTGAATTAAAACAGTTAATGTGGGGACTTTCCCATAATGTAAACCAAATTGGGAATATTTGTGATGTTACCATATTCAGGTATCTATGTAAAGCAATAGTCTAAAAGTTTTTCTCAAAGAACTAAAAACCACATATTTTAAACATAAATCTGATGTCACAAGAATTGGAAGTGACGTTGAATGATTATAATCATAGGTTAGATAAAGCAAAAATATGTACATAGATCAAGATACGCATTTTGGTTTATGATAATTTAGTAAAATCTTTGATTTATATATAGGTTATTAATAATTATATTTGGTTTTCCTTATTTAAATTTTGAATGTCATGAAGAGATTTCCCGCCAGCCACATTCTGTGAGGACTAGTAACTCCCCTTTCTGTTTCCGGCATTTAATATTAGAAAAATGGCAAAAAAGATGAAACTACACAAACCAACATGTCAAAGGTACAAATTATAAAATAAAATGTAAGTTATTACTCTTTAATTGTTATAATATCAAATTTATTCAACTGGGTAACATCTTCATCATCTATAATCATACTCATCCCAATCATCCTCTTCACAATGGTCTGTTTGTTATGGTGACACAAACTCTGATAAATTCAACATAGGTATTTTGATTCACTTTATACGATTCTCTTCTAAAATCTCTTGCTGCGAATCTTTAAACATAAGTGACAAACTTATTGTCAATAATTTAAGACAATTATAACCATCTTGACACATTGGACTACTAACTAAAAAGGACGGTTTCTTTGTTTGACTTAATACACTTTATTAGAATATATTTAATATCAATCTAAACCCCAATTAAATATGTTCCAAATCCAATGAGCCACTCCATATTATGTGATGCGAGAAAGTTTGGGCAAAAGTATGGTCAAGGACTGCAACAAACCATTCACAGGACTAGAAGGAATATTATCGAACTTTTAAGATAGCTTAAATTAAGACTTTTGATTTGGTCACTGTGATAAGGCTATCTCTTTTATTTAGCTAGATAGCCTCATATGATTACGTATAGTAAACCAAAAAATTGGTTCATGAAATACTGCACTTGACTATAGAATTATTTAGCTTAGGCCAATTGAAATTAGTGACTGTCGAGCATACTTTGATTTAAGGCATGTACAGAAAGAAAGCAGATTTTTTGTCTTAGCTCATTATGAGAGTGTGTTTACAGATGGGACCGTTCATTGTGAAAGCAGGTTCGCGCTGGTACCTCTAACCCATAGGTTTACTGGAATCAACATTTCATTCTTTTTTAGTTGTCAGCTCCAACAAATGTGTTCAAGTGACTAGCTGGAGTGTTCCAGACAAAGTTTGGTTTGTTTATAATTGTTCTCTACCAAAAAGGCTCAGACCAAATGCCATGTCAAGAGTGTTCCAGACAAACTGGTTTCAATTGGTTTGTTCTGTCCAATAGAAAACCAGAACAAACCACAAATAAAGTGAATTCCCGACAAGGTCTTGTTCGCTTTGGTTTGTCCTATCCCACAGAAAAACCAGATAATACCACATACAACGAGTGTTCTAGACAAAGTCTGGTTTGCATTGGTTCAGTGATGGCTCATCGGTTATTCAAATAGGGGTTTACATAAAAAAAATGAAAATAAAATTTAGAGGCACGATGTAAGATATAGGTTAAAGACATTTGTGTTTCTACAAGTTGGAAGAAACAATGTAAATGGCACTCATAGTTAGAAAAACTGTTACATTTTACTTTCTACAAAGCAAGATCTATTACAATGTTAATTACAATTTACCTTTTAAAGCTTAATACTCAAGTACAATCAAATCAATAACATTTTCGTTGAATTTATGTATGCCATTTAGTCATTTTTTATCTTGTTTTTTTTAATTTGTAATCATGGCTAGATCACTCAGTCTGTCTTCAATCATTTTGCTCCTTAAATGTGTCTTAATTCGTTTTCCCTTTTGAAAACTATTGTTTCAGTTTCTGTCAAATGTATACAGTTAACTAGGTGTTGGCCAGAGAAATTCAATGTTAATTATTCTTTCCACATCCACTATTGAGAAATATAATTGCTTTACCTCCGAAACTCTGATTTTATTAAGTACCAAAACCCTACACTTTTTCTAACACACAATAATAAATTAATAAAAACCCTAGTAGCTAAGAAAAGATAAAATTAATCATATGTAACAAAATCAAGGGAGAATCCGGATGAAAAGGAAACTGTCGACTTGTTAGCTACCTCACAGTGAATGTTGTGCGACTGGAAAGCTATGAGTGCCGCTTATCCTTCATTTCCCACCTCAAACTATTTTCAAGGTCAGTTTCTTCACTAGTATGTGCGATCGAGTCAAGAGCGGCCATTCTGTGCTTATAACTTTAAAATTTTATTCTACAGTTTCGTATTGCCAGGGTTATATTTAAATGGGCATGGGGGAATGTTCGTCCCCAAATAAGCAAAATCTTACAATGTGTTTGATATTTTAATTCATATTAGTTGTTATATTATATTTTCTCTTCACTCTCTTTTTTATGGGGTTCACCTGTTCATGTGCACCAATAGATGAGCCGCCACCGCATTGGTTTGTTCTGTCCCAAAAAGAACCAAGCCAAACCACATAACTGGACTGTTCCAGACAAGAGTCTGTTTTGTATTGGTTAGTTCTGTCCCAAAGAAAACCAGACCAAACCCCAAATCAATCCAGACAATGTCCTGTTCCCATATGTATACTGTGTCCCTTGTAGAACCTGACAAATCCATAGCAGCCAATACATGAATATTGGTCTTGATTTGCTTGTTTTCCTTGGTCCTTACAGAACCATACTAAACCATCTACAGTTTTCCTTGGTTTACTACTCTGCTTTTCCACCAGGGTATGTTTGTGTATGCGTTAATGTCTTGCCTGTTCGGTATATATTCCTGGTCTGCCCCAGTCTAGCTTGTATATGATACATTAACACAGATTTAGAACAATTTAAATACCATTTCTTACAACACACCATTTGACAGTGTTGATGAGTTTAAATATATTACCAACAAATGTTAACCTTCAACAACTATGTTGGAATGGAAACTAAAAATGGAAAACATTCTATTTTTGGTTCAGTAAGTTGTTATTTCACCACTCTCAAAGATTGTAAAACTAAAAATATAGGTACCAAACAATAACTTTACCCGATGTACTCATTGAGTGTGAAACGTGGTCTCTTACTTTACGTCTAACATGATGAAGAAGAAGCAATAGGGTGTCTGAAAACCAAGTTGCTTAGGAATTTTAACAAAGAAATTCATGAAAATAAAGAACAGGACTAGTTTATATAATTATGAGTTAGATACCATGTATTCCTGAATAGCCTTTGTTTGAATAAAAGGTACATTGCTAAGGGTATTGAATGGAAAACCCTAATGGGAAGAAATCATTTGAAATATCCAAACTTAGATTAAAGAATAACATTAAAATTAACCTGAAAGAGATAGGAGAACGGGTATAACTATCTCCAGATAGGGTTAGTGGGTGTAATCATATTATAAGTAGGATTACGATCTTTTGAGTTCCCGACGTCATAAAGTCAGTATATATGGAATTAGTAAATTGTTATTCAAATATTTAGAAACACATTTATTTATTAATATAGAGACAACTGATATAATTTATAAATGCTGATTCAACAGTAGGGAATTATGTTTAAAAATCAGTGTAACTATTTTATGTAAGAGAGAGAAAGTAATACCTTAAACATTCTATCTCACTCAATAATTGGTGCAAAAAAATGAGATTACATTTTTGGTTCGTCAATCTAAATAATTTAGAGAAGTTACTTTTCTGAATACGTAATAGGAAATCTCGCTAATAATTGTTGGCAACACTGATAGATCGTTGCGATTTTCAGAGTCGCTCTGCTAACTTTAATAAATTTAGGAAATTCTATTGACTTTATATTCACAGTTAAATCTTTTCTTTAGTAATCTTGAATTCTGATCTTTCGATGGAAACCTTTTTGAAAATAATCTCTAATTATTATAATTAAATTTGGAAAAATATATCAATAAGAAAAAAGCTGCAGGCATCAGATATAAATGCAGGTAACTGTTAATTTCTTTCGAACAATATTGACTTTTAAATCAGAATGAATGCCTAGTTAAATAAACTTCCTAAATTGGAAATTTATTTGGCTTATATTTTTTTTGTTACAGTGAGTGGTGAAGGCGAGATTCTTTAATAGTCTTTTCTAAAACATTATATAGGTTTAACATTAATTTAATAATTCATTTGTTGGTATTGTGACGAATGTTTATTCTTTAGCCTAAGTTATAGTGCTTATACATTGAAATAAAATAATTAAACTAAATTAGGAAAGCTAAATTTATCAAAAAGTTTTGTAATAGATATTTATTATATTGATTGAAAACTGTAAACATTCACAGATCATCACTATACAACTAGTACAAATCACAGATCATACTTGAGAATGAAGATGTTTGGCTCGGTTTGTTACTTAAGTGACGTGAATTGATATGACACATACATTAAGTAAACTTTAGAATAACTTTAAGTGAACGTTTTGTTAAGTTGATCGTGATCTTGGCTAAATCTCTATTAGCATGAATACATAATTCATGATGATATCAATACATACAAGAATTAATGAATCCGAATAAAATGTACTACTAGATTATTAATTCAATGTGAAATCATGTTGTTGATTACGGCTCAGCTCACATGACTCCTGCCCAATTTGACGGCCAACTCGAACTGCAGGACACACTAGCTTCAACCTCCCCCTTCGCTAGACTTGACTGAAGCGATGGCCCGCTCCGTGTTACTGTAGAAGGTGGCATATTCTAGCTCTACAAGAGTCTCTTTGAGATTATTGTAGACACCTACTCCACCTTTTTCTTTTCATCTCATGACACGTCAGTTCCATTTCACTCCTCGTCTATCGCTTCATTTTGTTATTCATTTAGTTGGTGACCTGGTGTAAAATAATAATAATAATAATAATGTTATTCATTTCTAATTATCATTAGAGCATCCAAGGAGATTTCAAGAACTTGTTGGCATTAAAGTGGTGGTCACGATGTTAAAAGTTATAAAACTGAACGATGTAATTAACTTGATCCATCCTGAATGTCCATAGGTATAGAGTTACTGCCGCATGATCACGGAAACGCTAACATGGAGGACAGCCTACACGTCTCGGAAAGTGAGAGCGATAAAAAACTACCAAGTCTGGATGTTTCGATCAAAGACGAGATTAACATAGAACCGGAGGTAATAAAATTCTCCGGTACCAATTGAGAATCGAACTTTGTACTTTTAGATCCAGGCAGCCAGAGGCTACTAAAGTTTAGTGATTTTTAAACACCTCTTAGTCTCCACTAGTACAGGATGTCAATCAACCTAGGAAATGGGAATGTCAAAGTAACAATCAGAGAATTTCATCTAATTTCTGAAAGTTTTACTAATTCTTATAAAAATATGCAATTTTAATTCACAATTTATTAAACAAACAAAAAAATTCTTCTAATTAATAGGCCTACTCTAGGTGATTTTTTTTTTATCACTATTGACCCTTCTGTGAATACTAATCTCGATTCTCAAAATTAAAATGTGATTCCTTTTGTCCCCTTTCCACCCCTCTTATCTCATATCTTTATTCTAAAGTTGAGTCCTGGTTTATGTACATGTTTAATAGTAAGAATAAACTAAAGAAGGATATGTCTCACAACAATTTAAAACAATACTGGTGTAAAGGGATCTTTTAATAGCTCAATATGATTGAACTCATACCTGACCTAGATCACGCCCATTGTTTTAGGCTTAAATCTTTTACCCCTTTAATAAGTGAAACGAGAATAACTGACACAATTTCAGAATGTCACCCGCCTTGGTGGCGTAGTTAGCTAACATGCTAATTTTGTGCCGAATTCTGATTGGTAAGGACGGGGAGATTGAGGTTTGAATCTCAGTCAGGTGAACTGGAGATGGTTTTTCTTTAATGGTTATCCACCCACCTCTCCGTTCAAATGTTGGATCAATTCCTTTAAATTTAACATTCTTAATTCTTAATCCACTAGAATAATTAGTACATAAGTGTATAAACCGAACACTTAGTAAGATGTGTTGCTAAATAATTAAATAATAAAACAGTTGGAAACTACGATTATAACCACATCTAAATATATTATTCATATTTAAAATTGACATAGGGATCGAATCCAGTACTTTGGCTTAGTACGCCATTGGCCTTGACACTGAGTTATACAGAAGTTGTCAAGTCCTCATGAATTATTATAGTACAGTATTTTTAGAGATGTCTATTTATTGTAAGCTACATATGAATAGTCATATATCGTGAGCCATCAGGTAACATGGCCACCTTTGTCTCGGGAGGACTAAATACTGTCAAATAGTACAATGATATCCACACAAACTTGCATATCATCGGGTTAAATAGACAAGCTATTATATTTTTTTAATCCATAAAATATATTCGCAATTGACAAGAAACATACTTATAAACTATAATAACTTGTCTCTCTAATCCAGCTTTATATGTAAGTTCGTACAGTTGTCATTGTACTACCGGCAGCATAAAGCCCTCAATAGTCGAAGATGGATGCGATATCTGATAACTAGTGAATTAAATTGATCACTCATTTGTAGTTGACAATAACTGCATTTCCTTAACAGACACTGTCTTATTGTAATATGTGAAGAATGACCGTGGGCAAAAGATAACTCATCAATAGCTCAGTGGCAAGAGAATTGGCGGACTTAGACAAAAGTCCTGGGCTTTTATTATAATGTCCATGAGTCATATTTCAATCCAAATAATTGATAATGTTTGTGTTTCCATTTCTCAGATGGGGCCTAGTCCACAAGAAATTGAAAACTTGATGGTCAAATCAGAAATACAAGACAGTTACGAACTAATCTCTTCTTCTGGGATATCTTATATCAAACAAGAATTTGAGGTGATTATTAACAGGGTGTCAGTGACCTCGAAATTAGGGAATTTGATCAAATTTATTGAATTTTCACTTTATAATATGGAACTTTTATTAACAATGTTAAAACCACATTTCTCCCCCGCCCCCCAAATCAATATACACTAGAAATCTATTTTAACCTGCTTGTCCCTATTGAGCATGTTAATCTCAACTCTCAAATTAAACAAGTGATTTCAAAGTGGTCTGCCACACCTCGACGCCACTACCATCTTTATCCAAAGTTGGTTGTGGTTATGAGCATGCGTGAGAATTGATTACATTATAAGAAGAAGAAACTAAACATAAATGTGTCTCATAACAATATTTTAAGCTGTATTTGTGTGAGATAATCTTCAATAGTCCATCTGTTTAGGTTGCTACCGTTAAACACATTCATGGAGTTGCATCATTTCATCATGTCTATTAGTATAAATGTATTATCGCATTAAATTGTGATCTTAAGAAACTAACAAATGGTGATTATAAAAAGCTAATGTTTGTTACCACCCCCTTTGTCTATCTTAAAATTGTGGGCCTGGTTTATCTGTTAGCATGTGTCCTCGGCCAAGGATAAGGTGAAGGTGATTTGAATACTCGTGTGGGCTCGTAATTGACGCTAGACTTGGTTTTTAGAAGGTTTATTAATACTTCTATGTTATTACAAATATAATGTTAGAAGTAAAGCTAAACTGAAGAATTTAGAGAATATACAGAAGCTATTTTCTGAAAGAGGTGTTATGAGGTTTACCGAATGCCTATTCTGACTGCTAGGCTGTCCCCTGCACGGTCGTCATACTTGTTTCCCTGGGCTCGAATGTCAGCCCCCATGACTTGTACCGATGTACCGGCGTCTTAGCCCGCTTGGCCCCATGGCAGGCAACGTGACCTAGTAAATGGTATCCTTTAGTCAGCCCCGAGGGGCTCCAAAAACTTCCATTTTAACCAGGCCACTGTTTCGTTTTCTAATTATGTAATTTTGACACATCCTTTTATTTCAGCTCCTCTATAATTTATTTGTCTATCAAATCATCATAACAACCTCGCAACATTTGCTATATCATTCTTCACTCTCAATATAAAATGTTTACACTCAGATACTTTACAATTAAAGCCGTGCTGTTACATGTTCGATCTGTTGTGAGTAGAAAAGTTTGAAATTGGCTCTAGAAAACCTGGAAAATTCAGTGAATTTTAAAGACTTAAGTATTCATATAAAAGTCAAGAACTGATCTTCATCAGGCTAGTAAGGAACGATTCACCACAATTGTTATTAAGTCTGGTCGAAAACTATTTTTGGAGCATAAATGGGATAAATACCATTCCAAACTGGTTTGGTAGTTAGTTTAGTAAAATGCCTCCTTCTTCCGTTTTCGTTGCACTAAATTACAACCAACTAGAATTATAAAGTCAATGTGTTATTTTACGGTCCAGTAGATCCAATAATCATTCTCTTATGTTAAAAATTGAGTTAATTTGACTTTCATTATTGCATTTGGTTACTACTTTTATACCAAACCCCTTCAAGACTTTCAATATTTCCTCTATATCGGTGGTTGTAAATTTGATTTCAACGCACCCTAAGGTTTAAAAGTCAAAACCAAACTCTCTCTCCTAAGATGAACCCATAAACCATAAAAAATAGATATCTCTACATACTTATTATTTTAATACTGGTGCTTAGATCGTTAACATTGCTCTTGAAACAGCTTTATTTAATTTTATTTCTCAGATGGATGGGATTTCTCCTGAATACGTGGATGTTTCAGTCAATTCTGAAGAACTAGCGAGAGTTGGTCTGTGATTTACCGTTTATAAAGGAAGAACTCGAGGTAATCATATTTAGTTTTATGTAATTATCGAACTAAATACATGCTAGCTTGGCAGTGAAATAAGAACAATACTCGATCTTTTTACATTGTCTTATAGGGCCGGGCCAATTGTTACTCATATGTCGATAATGGTATTATTGATAAGCCTATGGTTGCCATTTAGCTTATTGATTCTTAAAACCTATTATTTTATAAACGATCTGTGCGTATCGGCTACTGGTGATTCATCATTTTTAAAACAGCCTTGTCCTTTATTGTCATACTAAAAAAGGTGTGGCTGCTAGCTTACGCAAAGTACCCACCTTCTCTTCTCATTAGAATAGAATATAATTAATTTTACAAGGTTAATATCAAAGTCAAGTAACAAACATGGTGTCTAAACCAAGAGAGAAAGATTCAAGGGTAGCTAATGTTGGGAAAAATTCAAGGGAAGTTAATATTGGAAAAGATTCAAGAGAAGCAAATATTGGGGAAGACTCAAGGGAATTTAATATTGGGGAAATTTAAAGAGAAGATAATATTGGGGAAGATTCTAGGGAAGTTAATATTGAGAAAGATTCAAGGGAAGCTAATATTGGGGAAGATTCAAGGGAGGCTAAAATTGTGGAAGATTCAAGGGAAGCTAATATTTAGGAAGATTCAAGTGAAATTAATAACTCGAAAGATTCAAGAGAAGCTAATATTGAGGGAGATTCAAGGGAAGCTAATATTGGGGTAGATTCCATGGAAGCTAATATTGGGGAAGATTCAAGGGAAGCTAATATTGGAGAAGATTTAAAATAAGCTAATATAGGGGACAATTAAAGGGAATGTGTAATTAAAGAACTATCGGAGGTTTTAAAACTACATCATGGTTTCAGGACCTATTTATTTTGACTTGAGTGGAATTAAATGAACAAAATTTTTTACCCTGTTTATATATTAAAACAAATATATTTGCCTTTAAAGGCTGGCTAGTAATAGTTTCAAAAAATAAAATAAAAAATTAGGTGCTTCGAAACAAATGTTAGCTTTAACTTCACTTTGAAAAAAAATCTTGCTTCTACAATATTACACCGCTTCATGAATAAAAGTATTTAGAGTTAATATACTTTGTTCATAGTCAATTAAACCGATTCTGACTATTTTATAGTAGTCATACATTACAAATTAATATTTACATGGAAAAAATTTGAATTAATCTACTTTTAAGATGTAATAATAACATATTTCAGCAGATTAAAATGAAATATTACAAATAATTTATCCAAAAACAGGTCCTTGTGTGTTAGGGTATAAAGTTATATATAAATAACCACAATTTTAATATTTTACGATCATAATAAAACTAACAAAAAATAATTTATCGTCGATTCTTTTTTGAGAATATTTAATTTCTTCAATTTGATTTTTCTCTGAATTAAAAAGTGGACTTTGCACACTCCAAAAAAATTTCTATATAAAACTATGACAAACCTAATTATGAGGAATAGAAAAACTATTGTTTCAACCTGCGCTGTCATTTGACCATCTTAGAGAGCCTTCCCACTATCAATATCAGTTTTATAGAATTTAGCCGCTACTTTTTTCCGTGTAAGTATCTTCTCATTTTTGTCACGAGGCTGAGTTGAATGTGTTCAAGACCCACTACTTCAAAGAGAGATTTGGAAGCTCTGGCGATTGAACCCGGAACCTCTAGTTCTGTAACCAGGAACTCTCCATTGTTTGGAGGCAGTCACCTGTAAGACAAGTTTAATCAATTAAACTGAAACTGTATTTAAAATGTGATAGGACCAATGCTGAAGTTAATTATTTCCTAAAGAACTCTATAAAGTTTTCATTTTAACTCGTATATAATCAAACCTACTATATTAAATAAAAAAGGGTCCATATGGACAGTAGATTGTTTACTTCTTTTTAGCACCACGGGTTCGATAAATTAGTTGGTCGGCCCAGCCCAAATATATTACGATCACAGAGATGACAACATAAACACATCTTCTCCCGGTTTTTCAAATATTGATTGAACAGCATAATTGATCCTTCTTGTTTTGTTTTTTTCTAAAGATTCTTAAAATACCATGCTAGATGTATTTTGAAAATATATCGAAATAAATGAATGGAAATACAAGTGCTATATCATATATTGGTTAATGATTAGTCATTATACATCAAATGATAACATTGCTCAATTATAAAATGCTTACTTTCTGTTTGTCTTTACAAATATGCAACCTGTTTCCCCACACATAAAAAATAAAAGCGTAGAATAAAACAAAAGTTTTTAAATATAACATTATTTCTCTTATAAGTTGGCATTCCTGTGATCATAATAATATTTATTCAAAAGTAAAAGTAGGTATAGCCCCTTGACATATTTTGACATAGAGTGCTCGTCTCTGCTATGACTAACAGATACAATGGTGAGTAGATCATGGTGAAATGGTTCCATAAAAGTTAGTAGAGTGTTGATATTTCGAACATCAAAAATCTGGATCATCGGTAATCTAGATTTTTAAGAAAAAAATATTATTTATAAAAATAGCCACAGTTGTATCAATATCAGAGTCATGGACACCAAAAAACGAACCAATGATATATTTTTGTTTTATTATATGCCTTAATAATTTGTGATATTTAGCAACAAAAATACAATGGATAAGTTAGGTATTTAAAAGCTGCCTCGGTGGTCTAGTTAGCTTATGCTCTAATTTTATGTTTAGCTAGGCTGCCGAAAATGAGAAGATCAAGGTTCACATCTCGGTCGGGTGAACTGGGGGGTGGTTTTACTCAAATGGTTTTCCACTCTCCCTCCACGCAAATTCGTGTTTCATTCCTATAAATTCAACCTTCCCAATTCCTAGCCTATTAGCGTAATTGGTACTTGATTATATAACCCAAACGGGTAGTAAGACTCGTTGCTAAATAAATAATAAATAGTTGCTTAACTAAAGTGAAAATGTTTCTATCTTAGCAATGGGTTTTCTTAAGTATCCAGTTTATGATTTTTTTCTTTATTTTTGGTATGAGTACTGTTTTGTCAAAAATCCAGACAAATCTATAATCTGGACTGGGTTGACCCCCCAGTTAAAATGTATTATCGTAGCTCTACCTTATTGTGAGGTAATATCAAATAAAGGTATTAAAAAGTGAACTTTGTTGTTCTTATTGCCTCATAGTGGGTTAATTCAAACTTTAATAATTGTTTTATCATTGAGTCTTGAAACTTAAATCTTAGAAAACAAGCTGAACCCAATGGCTTCCCTCACAAATTTGACTTATTTCTTCATCTTTAGACTTTTATAAAATATAAAGATATGATCATTGGTGATGGATTGTCTTTTAGATGATTACATTTGAAACTTACTCGATATACCTGTCGTTACCTAGCCTGGATGTATAGTACTTGTACATAACTCAGTGTGTCTGAGAAGTTGAAACTTGTTATTTTCAACAATGGTCTTAATCACTACATGAATAGTGCATTAAATTAGTTTAACAATAACTTTTTTTTTATGTGCTCTGATTAGACTTGCGCACAAACAGCACTTGTATCAACCAATGAGAATGTGACGAGAATCTCTAGCCAATTAAACACCAGGGACAAAGCAGACGTGAATTATCTCCTACTATTAGTGTTTGAAATTCCTTGTGGTACTAATGCTTTTTTTATTATTACAACAACACATTTGGGTTATACACCTATGAGTTAGGTATGAGAGAGGTTGAGTTTAAAGGAAGTTTACCTTCATTTGCACGTGTAAAAAGCAGAACAAAAATTTAAGAACATCCTTACTTGGTACACCTGAATAGGCCCGAATCACAATCGCCTTATCGGCAGTCTAGTCTATTGCGAGAGTAGCGCCTTAGACCATGCAGCCACTGAAGAGAATACGTGTCTGTTATTAATAAATATTATTTGTTTTACCATCAATAATGTTGATTGGCCATATGATTGAAAATAAAGTAGAAACATTACATTTTTGTTTATGTTATTGAAAAGCTCTAATTGTATTATTCATGAAATTGATTAAAACAAAAATCAAATTTGATTTAATTATTGGTATATGCACTAATGGACTGAGTTTAAAGACATTATTCCTGTAAATTTAAAGTAAGGTTTGCCGTGAGGCCAGAAGACATGTGTTTTAATTTTGGATTTATAATTGTTTTATTTTCTGTCACTGTGCTAACTTCATTTTGTTGATCTAATTCAATAACAAAAGAGATTATTTATTATTACTATTTATTTATAAATAAATAAATAATAATAATAATAATAATAAAAGACAAATATTCATAAACACATGAAAGAACAATATTTACCTGGAAATGTAATAGTTTCAAGAAGATGTTCACGGTACCTGTATTCGTCGGCCATATTACGAAGAACGCTCAACAGGCTTAAAAAGAAATGGTAAGTTGTTGCAGCACGTACTTATATCTTATGGTAAGAGAAGGAACTTTTTCATGACCTTGAATTACTGCTTGTTTCAAACATTCTTATTTATTGAACGTTTGTGTATTTATCGTATGTTTTATTTCACATACTTTAATATGTCTATTATAAATTTAAAGCTTACTACTATTCTTTGTTTCTCAATACCTGTTTGGAACTACCATTTAGAATTATTTGAAATCTAGGTCTCTATGTTTGTTCTTGAACACAAAAAGGAAAGTTTTTTTTCCTCAAATAAAAAGAATATAAATGATTTAATCTGATCATCAACGAAATTGAAGTACAACACCAGAAAGACCCGGGATTGATGTCCGGCCTGGTTAAATTGGTTGTACATTTTTCTTCTTAAATTACAAGATATCTAAGTATTAATAAACAGGTACACGTTCAACATCAATTTCGGCAAAATCACACAATGAATCAGGAATACCTACTATTCATCTAACATCATCTGTCACATTCTACATCATCAGACTCGCTAAATATGGTTTTTCTGCCTAAAACCATAAATCTTTCGACGTGAATATTAATTTCAACCTAATTTATACTTTTATTTATTTATTTATGATGACTCATTTGGACTAGAAATAAGTGAAAGACATTCCCAGCGATATATATATATATATATTTATATTTATAATATCTTATGACTAAATTAAAATAATTATACTGTTTCTAGGAATGTCAAACTTAATTCTTCGATACCTGGATATCATCAATTCTTAATGGTATCGAAAGAATCAATAATCAATCTTAATATTACAATTCTCTAAACTTCAGATTCCTAGCTCTCAGAGAAAGTTCTGCGACTAGCTAAATGGTAAAAATCAATAAAGAGTAGTAATCAATTATTTCTATACTAGTTTATTTGCTATTAATTGCTGTATAATTTGGTTCAATTAATTACTCTATTAGGTGAAAATTCGTTCTGTGTTTTTAGTTTTTTTNTTTTTTTTGCTATGTTATGAAGTTGAATAAATATCGTTTTATATATGGTTGGAAAAATAATTAAATAGGAAATGTTCAAGAATTGAAAAATCGAGGTCGAACTTAAGAATCAGAATCGAGAAAATAGGTTCTGTGAAAACTCTATTTTTGCTTAATTTATTTTTTTATCTCTTAACTAGTCATGAAATTTGTATACTTCTAGAAGAAGGTGGCATTGATGGAATAGATTATTTAAATAAAGTCATCCTGAGGGCCAGCTGACAATATTTGTTCTATATCAAGAAATAGAATTGAATTTTGAGTACTCATTATGGAGTACATATTTTATTTTAAAGAAAGATAATATGCACATCAATAATCATCAACCATCTTTTTATTTATTTATTGTTGTTTTCAGCAATAAATGTATTATTTGCTTTCTCATTATTAGACTAGTTTTTTCGGTTGACCTGGTATCTATGTTTACGACCAGAGGGGTTTCATGATTGTTTTCATATCAATGGTAAAGAAATGTTTATGACCGAGACTATACCAGAGTTCCGTTCGGTAACACTTTTATTGACCACATTAAAGAATATGGTCACGGCTAAAGAGCCGAGAATTTATGCACCACTTCTTATGTTAAATTTAAACAAGTATAACTTTGTAGTCAATGGATTATAGATTTTTGTCAATTAAAATGGACAGTAATTACTAGCTAGAAATACATGATGGTAAGGAGGCACTTAAAACCATTTAGTTATGGATAAAAGAAAGTAGAATGATCTAGGCCTATTTATTATTACATACGTATCATGTTTTTTTAATGTCATTTTTGGGAAGATATGTTTAACTTGACATGTTGTGTAAATATTAAAACTAGTCAAAATAAGCACAAATCTAACTAAGAATAAAATTAAAAAACTCATATTCCATCAACTTGCAGCACATGTGGTAGGATAACATAAATTCACCTACTGTCTGTTAAATATGCTCCACTCCAACCACCATTTTTGTTCAAGAAAAACATCTCAAAATTGTTTTCTCACTTCAACTTGGTCAGAATCACTTGGTAGATAATACTTAATACCAGAGCGTATCAAAGTAACCGCTAAAACTCGCCTATTCTTATTGTTGTATGTGTTTTTTTATTTTATGTCATAATAAGTAGGACAACAATGTTAGATGTTGTCTTGGAGAACAACTGGTGATTAACTTCTGACCCAAAGAGGAGGTTTATGCGTGGTGGATTTTGTGGGGCACATGGGGTTGTTAATCGGAGGAAGTTACTTATATAAGATTGTTCTAAATAATAAAATAGGCTTGGATTATGTATTGACATGCATGGGGTGGAATAGAAAGAAGTGTTACATAATATATGTGAATTATGTATGAAACATTGCGATATATATTGACATAACTGCACTACCAGAGATGTCACTAAACAAGACTTAAAATATGAATATGTGCAATACACAGAAGTGAATAAAGAACTTAATGTAATTTAGAATAATGTATTAAATAAATTCAGAATGGTAGATTATCTAGATCCCGTTGTAGTTTATCTACAAATGATCATGGTTATAGCAATGCTCTAAAAATGTCTGAGGTGTAGATTATAAAGAAAACATGTGGTTAGTTAATAAAAGGACAAAATTAAATTAAAGAAGATGTAATGTTATCATCATATAATAATATTTGCTTAGTTAAAGTGTGTCTATAATAGAGCAAATATATATATGGACTTTATGAAGGGCACATAGGGATTATTTAACTAATTGAGGCATAGATATAAAACTGGTCAGTAAAGCTGGATTGCTTAGGTTAAGAATAATTACATTAAATAGACTGACTAAAGTTTCCTGGCAAAATGTAATTTTTTTTCTATATACATAAAGAACAAGAGAAATAGTTTAACATTGAGGATACGGTATATTATTTACACATATGTCACAAAAGTAACCTCATGAACCATCTATGTAAATTGATTCATATTTTAAAATCTAACAAAAAATAATTTTAGAATAAAAGTTGATGAAATTTTAATAAAAAAACCGGAATTTAAGACTGTTTTGTTGAATGTTTGTGAAAGACTAATTCGAAGAGAAAAATGCAGTAAAATCTGATTATTGTTTTCTCTTATTTATGCTATTTCTCTAAGAATAATTGTATATTTACGGGCTTTCATTCATATTCCATCGTCCAGGAATGCAGTATTAAACCAATATATACTTTTTACCAACGCATTATAATAAATCTGTATTTTAACGTTAGTGACCGAGTTTGGGAGGTTCCTTAAATTTCTTAGGAAAAAAAGTCCTCTGCAGTATCCTGAACTTCTAGAAAAAATTTGGTAGAGTGGAGTTTCCAAAACTCAGGCAGGAAAACTTATTTCCTTTATTATTATGGCAAAAAATTATATTTAAAAAAGTTTAAACAAAAAATTCCATTGATCAATATCAAATTTGTATTTATTGTTCATTAAGAATATTATTGATTCATTAAAAGTTAAATTTTCCTTATCTTCTGTTGTTAAAACAGATTCCCAAAACTGAAAATATACCTTCATCACACTTATTTTCATAAAGGTGTGTTAAGGTGTGAATTCCAGACACATGAGAGAAGAAAATTAAACTTTTTGTTTAAATTGAATCATTATTTTTTTTTTTTATTTTGGCTAATAAAATATTTTGCTAAAGTGCAAAATCACTGGCATTTTCTCACATACCCTAAATCCCCACTTTAATATTCTATTTATATTGGCATTGTAAATAACTTTAGATAAATTAATATTGTTTGGAGTATAACAGCACCTTAGTAAATAAAATGAAAGGGACTATCAAACATACTGGGTCTGTTGATAAAGAACTTTGTTATCTTATTGCCAAGATTGGGGCAATAAAAATTAATTCTTGGAATTTTTTGAGAAATAAAATTATAATTAAAAAGTCACTAAAAAGACCCTTTATCAATGTCAAGTTTGTATTGTATGTTCATTAAAAGTTAAACTTGCCTTATCTTCCATTAATAAGGTGAATATCAAACACTGAAAATACACCATCACACTTAATTTCATAAAGACATGTACATTCAATTAAGGTATTGTTGTGGAGTGCACGAGTAATGTTCAGTGTGTCTTGTACTTTCTATATCAATTCTTTTTGGTCAAAATTCTTGAATATCCTGGAATTTAATGACAGTTTATTTTCTTTATTTAAAAAGTTTGTCATCTAATGATGCCATTCTCATGACAGATATTCATCATTTGTTGATATTACCAAGTGAAGAAAATTAAAACTCTTTGTTTAATCTAAAGGATTATTTTTATTTTATTTTGGCCATTAAAATATTTCATTAAAGTGCATTATCACTGGCCTTACCCAACATCCCCAAATTAAGTTTTTAATTTGTAATGGCATGAACTTTATTTATTGTCATTTTAAATAACATAATAATAAACTAATAATTTTTTTTAGTATAACACTTTTTGTGAGCACCTTAGTAGCTAGAACAAAAGTGGTAATCAGACACACTGGCTCAATTGAGAAAGTGTTCTCTTATTCTTATGGTCAAGACTGTGGCTCATTTTTATCTATTCAGATTAGTTTGAATATCTTGAAATTCTATCCTTAAAAATGGTTATTAATATTCATGCGATTTTTTTTAATTAATTGTTTTTTTTTGTCAAACTTTCAATATCTTTCTGAATTTATTTATATATAATGCTAAATTTAGATAATAATAATAAAAAACCTAAAAGTAAATTGAATTTTAAGCAGAAAATCACTTTAAATTTTTTCCACATCTGTTTTCCCGCTGTAAATTTTCAATTTAATAATCTGGATATGAATATTTAACCTGGGACCCTTGGTTTTGTAAACCAATATTCTTTACCACTAAGCCATATTCCTTAGGCTATGAGTGAAGAATCTCGCAGAGCACAAGACGAGTTTGTCTACCATCCAGGTAAATGGGAATTAATCGGAAATTCGAAGTGATCAGGGAAAAAGTTGAGAATTTGTTAAATTAAAATTAATAATCTGGGATAATGTTATTTTATTCAAAATATGAAATATAATAATACTTGAACTCAAATTATTAAATCCTTAATCTATATTTTTTTACTGTATTGTTTCAGTATTTTTCACCTCCTATTGAAATAATTTTGTTTTTATATTACAGATAAATACACAAGACGCTGTGTCGTCACAGCTTTATGAAGAGTCAACCAAACTGCTATCATATCACATGAAGTCTGAATATGGGGACACTAATAAGCGATTGCTGGTGCACAAACAGATAAAAAAAATAAACAAGAGCCCTAAACAAATTCTTAAAAGAGGAAATCGGTTGATACGCGTTAATAAATTTAATATAAGAAAGTGCAGTTTAAAATATTGTTCCAAGCCAGCTCAAAATGGTGTCTTATGTTCAATCCATGGTAGTAATTTAATAAATAAATGCACTGTTGAAGAGTGCACTAAACAAGCTATGAGACGAGGATTATGTACAGCACACGGGGGTGGATATAAATATAAGTGCTCGGTAGAAGATTGTACTAAACAAGCGCAGAAATATGGATTATGTGTAAGACATGGTGGTGTTGTCCAAATAAAGAAGTGCAATATAAAAGAGTGCACCAGAAGAGCCAGGAGACATGGGCTTTGCACAGCTCATGGGGGCGCTTATCGAAAGACTTGCACCATAAAAGAATGCTCTAAGCGTGGCTTGAAAGGTGGATTATGTGTAACACACGGAGAAGTTTCTATATATAAATGCAACGTAGAAAAGTGTACCAAATACGCCAGAAGTCGTGGGCTATGTACAACACATGGGGGTGGTAATCGAAAATATTGTACCATAGAAGAGTGTACTAAACAAGCTAAGAAAAGTGGATTATGTACAGCCCACGGGGGTGGTAGTCAAATTAAGTGCACCATAGAAGATTGTACCAAGCAAGCGAAGAAAGGAGGATTGTGTACATCACATGGGGGTAGCTATAGATATAGGTGCACTATAGAAGATTGCTATAAACAACCTAAGAAAGGTGGATTATGTACAGCACATGGAGGTGGATATCATTATAAGTGTTCAATAGAAGAGTGTCCTAAACAAGCTAACAAACGTGGATTGTGTTCAACACATGGAGGTGGTAAGAAGCCTAAGTGCGCAACACAAGAATGTCTTAAACCAGCTAAAGAAGGTGGATTGTGTTTAGCACATGGAGGTGGTAATAAGCCTAAGTGCACAACACAAGAATGTTTTAAGCAAGCTAAAGAAGGTGGATTATGTTCAACACATGGAGGTGGTAATAAGCCTAAGTGCACAACACAAGAATTTCTTAAACCAGCTAAAGAAGGTGGATTGTGTTCAACACATGGAGGTGATAATAAGCCTAAGTGCGCAACACAAGAATGTCTTAAATTAGCTAAAGAAGGTGGATTGTGTTCACCACATGGAGGTGGTAATAAGCCTAAGTGCGCAACACAAGAATGGCTTAAACCAGCTAAAGAAGGTGGATTGTGTTCAACACATGGAGGTGATAATAAGCCTAAGTGCGCAACACAAGAATGTCTTAAATTAGCTAAAGAAGGTGGATTGTGTTCACCACATGGAGGTGGTAATAAGCCTAAGTGCGCAACACAAGAATGGCTTAAACCAGCTAAAGAAGGTGGATTGTGTTCAACACATGGAGGTGATAATAAGCCTAAGTGCGCAACACAAGAATGTCTTAAATTAGCTAAAGAAGGTGGATTGTGTTCACCACATGGAGGTGGTAATAAGCCTAAGTGCGCAACACAAGAATGGCTTAAACCAGCTAAAGAAGGTGGATTGTGTTCAACACATGGAGGTGATAATAAGCCTAAGTGCGCAACACAAGAATGTCTTAAACCAGCTAAAGAAGGTGGATGGTGTTTAGCACGTGGAGGTGGTAATAAGCCTAAGTGCACAACTCAAGAATGTCTTAAGCCAGCTAAAGAAGGTGGATTGTGTTCAACACATGGAGGTGGTAATAAGCCTAAGTGTGCAACACAAGAATGTCTTAAACCAACTAAAGAAGGTGGATGGTGTTTAGCACGTGGAGGTGGTAATAAGCCTAAGTGCACAACACAAGAATGTTTTAAGCAAGCTAAAGAAGGTGGATTATGTTCAACACATGGAGGTGGTAATAAGCCTAAGTGCACAACACAAGAATTTCTTAAACCAGCTAAAGAAGGTGGAGTGTACTCAGCACATAGAGGTGGTAGACAAAAGTGTACTCTAGATGGCTGTATTAAACAAGCTAAGAGAGGTAGATTATGTATAGACCATTGGGTTGCTTATTATCAAAAGGTGTGCAGTGTAGAAGATTGTTATAAACAAGCAGAGTATGACGGATTATGTAAATCTCACGGAGACTGTTATCCAAATAAGTGTGGCATAGATATCAAACAAGCCAGGGGAGGTGGATCATGCTGGTTGCATGGTGGTATTTCTCAATTCAAGAATAATTATGTTGTAATTGACTGTTCTGAATTTGCAAATAAGGTATAACCTCTTTCAAAAATGTTACTATTCAGGTATATCAAATTTAACACTTAGTTTAATAGTGTATTTTGGAAGAAAAACTTTTTCTGATTTTACTATTAAATAATGGAGTAATCCAGTGTTTGTGTGAAGTGTCTCTTTTTGTGTTTGATAAAGGTAACAATGCTGAAATATTCAATTTTTGTTTAAATGTGTGTGTGACTACTTCTACAATAGAAGTCATAAGAAAGGAAGAAGTCACTTTTGTGCATTGGATACTTCCCACATTTTTCCTATTTACCTAGGTGGGCATGTTTAATCATTTTACTATGAAATCACTTGTTCATCACTTTAAATTTATTATAAATTAATTTTAGAGATAATATTTTGTGCAACCATTTATCAGGGTTGATAAGTAGTTGGAAAACCGGGAGAGCTAAGGAAATTTTATAGGAGAAGTCAAGATAATTTAAAAAAGTCTCGAGTTTTTATCAGTCACATACTTATAATTCTACTTTCTATCAACCACTTTGAGAGAAGAAGTATTGTGAATATAAAAAATAAAATAAATCTTTATTTTGTTAAACGTCTGGAGTTTCATGAACATCTGAAACCGAAAAAACTGTTTTTGTGATGCCATCTTTCTGTCTATATCTCAGTTCGAGAGGAGAAACTATTTTTCCAATCGAGATAAAATTTGGTAAGTTATTTAGTATTTTCATAAAGCTCCTTCCCCAAGGCGTTTTTGGAATTAGCTAGATAACCCTAAAATTAAAGATAGCTTACTGAACAGAGAAAAGGAATGAAATCAACTCTCTCCCAAAAATGCTTTTTAACAATTTTGTTTAAATTTTGTATCTAGACAAACAAAATTGAAACCCTCGTTTATGCATGGAAATGACTTGAAGGGTACTTCGTGGTACTTAACCATTTTAATCATATCTTTGAAACTATCTGCGATAAGAAATAACATTTAGTTGTAAATTTTTAGTTTTAAAAATACAAATCTTTTGTTCACAATACATTTTGTAAAACCAATAGTTTCTGAACTATAAAAATATTATATATATATATATATATATATAAATATAAAACAGGTAAAGTCCAAAATTGGATAAAGTTGACATTATATGGATTATGGTGACATCCAAATTACCAGGAAAATGTTGAATGAGAGGTGATTGAGTATTATATTTCGAAGACTATCCGGATAATTTTGACACTATCTAGCAGCACTTGGATACTTTAAATACTAGGTTAGAGATTATATTAGGTTAGGTTAGGTTATGATAGGTTGGATGAGATTAGGCTAGGTTAGTTTATCCAAATAAGAGAGGTTGAGCATCATAATGGGATATTTTGAATTTTAGTGCATTACCACGATCCAATTTCGACTCACTGTTAGAATTAGCATTCCAAAATATAATTTGTATTGAAACTTGCTTGGTTTTACATATAGCATTCATTGTTATCCAAGTCTTGCTGGCTAATGTCTAGATTATCTGGAAAGGGTCGTAAAAGAGATAAATTACTTTCTGTTTCTGTTTTTATCCATTGCATTTGGATTTTCCTGAGATCTCCCGGCTAATCTTGATATTATCCACACCTCACTCATTACCCGTAAAATATATATAAAGGGAAGTACTTGAAATATGAAAAAAATTGTTATGCTTTTTGGTGGACAAAGATGCTTCTTCCTTCTCAATGTTTCTCTAACAATGTACATTGTTTTGTTTGACAAATTTTATGAGTTTGTCGTAATTGTTTCTGTTTCAATATAAAAAATAAAGTCTTTGTGATGTACTGTACCATTTACTCATTTAAATCCTGCCATTCAATTTAAACGTTTTACCACAATAAGACATGAGTTATGATAGATATGTGCCTGTGTACCCAACAGAATGAAAAAAAATTCTCAAACAAATAGTTTTCATGTTTTATATCTTTCTAATAACTCTGATCTTAGGGTAAATTAAAAGGAGTAATGGAAGGTGGGAAATAAATTAAATATCGATGTGAAAATTGTGTTCCGTTATCAAGAGCCATTTTAAAAATCATGTATTTAAGTTTAGGAGTGTGCTTTGAAAGGGAATCCAATAGGTCAGTGGAAAACAAACGTCTTATGTTGGTTTGGCGTGTTGAGAGGATGAGTGTGGATCGAGTGATGAAGCAAATATATGTAGGTAGAGTGTGTGGATCAAAAAGAAGGGGTAGGCCATGTAAGACATGGTTAAATGTTGTAGACGAATGTGTGAAAAAGAGGAACATTAATAGTTTTAAGAATAAAAGAGCACGTTTGACTCGGTGTATGGATGTTGAAAGGAGTATGCAAGGATAGGGAAGTGTGTAGAAAGGTAGTGAGGATGGATTAAGTACGGAGCTGTTGTTTTATGAGCTATATACACAGTTTCTTACCTACCTTGTAAGGGAATGGCGTGATAAGGTATTTATGTGTATTAGTTTTGTATGTATTTAAGATTTTGAAAAAAAAATTACATTTTATATTTATAGGTTTTTCTTTTAAATGACTACAAATATATATATATATATATATATATATATATATTTTGGATATGTATAGCAATTTCAAGACTTGCAAAGTGTATTAACCCTAAGCTTTATAAATAAAGAATAATTTAAAAAAAAACTCTGTGGCAGGAGTCCACGACTGAACTATACTGACCAAGTGTCCACCGCCGTTAGTTCCGATAGTGTAAATATTAGTGAGTAGAAGATGTCATGTGGTAAGCACAACGGACTTCATGGGTTCAAATCTCAGTTTTATGGACAGGATTATTTTTTCTAGCACTATGTCTTACTACCTGTTCAGGTTATACAATTAAGTGCTAATTACGCTAATGAAATAGTAGAGAAGGTTTAATTTAGAAGTAGTGTACCCACATTTGCGTGGAAGGAGAGTGTAAAACCATCTAAGAAAAATTACCTCCAGCTCATCCGACCGAGATTCTAACCTCGATCTCCCTGTCCATGGTAGTCTGGCTCAATACGAATCTAGCACATTAACCGGCTATTCCGCCAAGGCGAGTACCAGAGTTGTTAGTTCTTTATTCAAGTAGCTCTTCATTTGTCTTCACGAGTCTGAGCTTGATCCCATTACAGACCTATAACACTAATGTAATTGTAAAAATGGTTTCACAGAATGACCACTATAGCTCTAGAATATTATTATTATTATTATTAGCACCGCGTCTTACTACCCGTTCGGGTTATACGCACTTACGCTAATGTGTAATAGTAGGGTGATTGTGAGATGAAATGAAGGACCTACAGTTTAACGTGGAATCCGAACCATGGTGGCGGCCTGGCATTCCACACATTCACAAGATGTCTTGTCAGAGGTGAGCTCTAGAATAAAATTTCGGTCTAATTACGGGTTTTTTTGGTGGTGAAAAATAAATAAATTAATATACATAATATTTCAATTTAAAATTTGGGTTAAAATCTTGGAAACTAAAATGAAATTATATGTTATAGAAATTGTAACAAAATATTAACTTTTTTTTTTGTCCTGATTAGGTAGCCGCATGGTCTAAGGCATCAAACTCTTGTTAGACTAGTATACTTATTATTCAGAAATCAGAGTTCGATCCAGTTCAGTCGTACTGTAGAGAGGGGGGATTTCCACTATATCACCACGCAAATATGGATATACTTTCTATAAATTCAATCTTCATCATCCCTAACATATTACCGTAATTAGTACTTAAGAGTATAGCCCAAACGGGTAGTAATATAAGGTGCTAAATAAAACTAGAACTTAAGGATGTAGTTTAGAGGACACGAAAAAAGGCAAGCATTTTTGCAGGGATTTTCTTATACCAAAATATTTTCTTCCAATTATAAATAAATATATTGCTTCAGTAGAAACATAAGAATTTAACTTTCTACACATATTGATATAAATAGTTGTTGAGTATCTATCAAGAGCGTAGCAGCATTAGATGACAAACTTTTTAAAGACGATAAAAAGTTTGTCATTAATTTTCAGAACACCATTGACAGATATTCAACAATTGTTGATATCAACATGTGTAGAAAGTCAAATTCTTTGCTTAAAGTGAAACAATATTTTTTCTATTTTGGCCAAAAAAAATGTCATAAAAACTCCAAAAGCACTTAACTTTTCTTGCATTACCATCCCCACCTTCCCATCTTATGATTAACTATGATTTTTTACTTTGACATGCTCAAATAATTATAAATTGAATAAACCAGTATTGGGTGAATATTTGAATTTATTTTGGACAATGTACTACTTTACAAGCGATTGCTGCTTCAGTCCATTGGTGAAGTATATTAGAAAACAAGTGAATGTTTTACAAATGATAAATTATTTAATGTTTTGATATGAGCATTTTGTTCCTCACATTTTGAAATATTTTTCTTTATATTACAGATAAATATGCAAGATGCCTCATTGTCCCAGATCTGTGAAGTATTAACAGAACAACCCTCGACTGAAGATGAATCCGAATCCGAAGATACAATGAGAAACTTGATGGTAGAAAAATGTAGCTACGCCATGGGTATTAGAAAAACAGGGACGATAGAGAATGTCTTCGGACAATCTCATGATGGTGATAAAGGCAAGATATTTTGGCAGAGCTATCATAAGACCTGCACGATTGAAGATTGTTCCAAACAGGCCCATAATAATGGACTATGTTATGCACATGGCGGTGGTTTTAGGAAAGATAGCAGTGTGGAGGACTGTCCCGAACAGGTTTGGAAGAGCGGACCATATCAAGGCCACAGCACTGGTTTACCAAAGACCTGCGGCGCGGAAGGTTGTCATAAAAGAGCTAGGACAACTGGTCTATGCAGAGAACATCAGTGTAGCATAAGGATAGATTGTGATATACAAGGCTGTATTAATAAAGCTATGAAAGACGGATTATGTATGTTACATTGTATTGGATGCTATCTAGAGAAATGCAATGTTGATGAGTGTCATAAAATGGCTAAGAAAGGTGGAGTATGCCCCGATCATGGTGGTAAATATTTTAAAAAAGAATGCAGTTTAGGAGAGTGTCATAAATTGGCAAGGAAAGGTGGGCTCTGTGCTTCTCATGGAGGTGGGTGTCATAAAAAAAAGTGTGGTGTAGAAAGTTGCACCAAACAATCTCAGAAACGAGGACTGTGTGCTAAACACGGGGGATGTGTGTGGTGCAGCGTGGAAAATTGTACTAAACAAGCTCAGAAAAGGGGACTATGCATCGCACATGGAGGAGGTGAGATCTGCAGCGTGGAGAATTGTACTAAACAAGCTCAGAAACGAGGACTATGTAATGTGCATGAGAGTGATGTGAGATGCAGCGCTGAAAATTGTACTAAACTACCTCAGAAAAGGGGACTATGTATCGCACATGGAGGTGGTGTGAGGTGCAGTAAGCAGAATTGTACTAAACAAGCTCAAAGGCGGGGATTATGTATTGCACATGGAGGTGGTGTGAGGTGTAGCGCGCAAAATTGTATTAAACAAGCTCAGAAACGGGGATTATGTATTGCACATGGAGGTGGTGTGAGGTGCAGCGTGGAAAATTGTACTAAACTAGCTCAGAAAAGGGGGCAATGTTTTGCACATGGGGGTGGTGTGAGGTGCAGCGTGGAAAATTGTACTAAACAAGTTCAGAAACGGGGTCTATGTGCTGCACACGGAGGTGGTGTGAGCTGTAGCGTGGAAAATTGTACTAAATTAGCTCAGAAACGGGGGAAATGTTTTGCACACGGGGGCGGTGTGAGGTGCAGCGTGGAAAATTGTACTAAACAAGCTCAGAAATGGGGACTTTGTGCTGCACATGGAGGAAGTGTTAGCTGCAGCGTGGAAAATTGTACTAGGCAGTCTCGGAAACGAGGACTCTGTGCAGCCCATGGGGGGCGGTGAACAGTGCAGTTTGTAAGATTGTTCTGGATTAAGTGTCAGGAATATTTTTCAGCCTTGATCGACTTTAAACTTAACAATCTTCCCACGATAACCAATCCTTTCTCCCCTCTTCTATTGTTTATTTTGTTTTTGTCTCTTTGTCTTATATTTATTCTTTAAATTAAATCTCTTCCTTAAATAGATTTGTCTTACACTTTTCTAGGGAAAAAGATAGAATATATGAAATATAAATCTTAGTTAAAAGAGATTTGTTTTCTCAAAAACTTCAGCAATAATTATTGATAAATTTTTCTAAATAATATATTATATTTCTTGTTACCAAATATTGATCAAAGGTTATTTAAAAAATCACAAAGTTAATTTTGCTTGTGCTCAAATATTATTTCTAAGTACTTTATATTTTGCAAGGCTAGAAGAACTAAAAGATCAACTTTTAATGGTGATGTAGTATTATAACTTAATAGACTGTGTGTCACGAGATATAATGGTTGATCGTAATCAATTAGTTGATTATCTTTGTTCTAAGCAATCTAAAAATATAGAATCTAAATAGTGCTTAGAGGTTTCTTCCTTAGAAATAAATGGCAGAGTGCACGGTAGCTCTAAACAAGCTCAGAAAGCTGAAGAATCTATAATCCGCGAAGATGATTATCGTTAAATAGGAGTATAATGTAGAAAATTACCACCTCTGTGGTTTATATGGTCACAGTATCCAACTAGAAAATTTTCAAGGGGAATATTGTACAAAATATTTTCAGAGAGCCAAAGAGCATCAAATTTTTCAAAACTTGTTGGATAAAGTCCCCTTAAAAATACAATTAATTTTTAAAGATTTTCCAAACGAGGGCACTTTGAATAGCTTATAATTTCACCCAATTTTCATAAAATTATACAAGGGACAGATCACATAAAATACCTTCTAGGGTCATTCAAATTTTAAACAAAAATTTATGTGGAAGGATCACTGTAAATAACTTATAGAAGAGTCAAATTTTCAAAAATTACATACAAAGTTCACTGTTAATAATTTCTAGACATTTGATGGGTAGAGAGGGGCTACCCAGTTTCCTCAAAACCCTCCTTTTTGTTGTTATTGCTAACAACTTCTCCTTAGTCAAAGATTTCACCCAAACTGAAGTGGAATATTACAAAGATAAGGGGGCTTCGCGTTTACCCCATGGTACCAGGCCCGGTTTGAGCACCTGCTGATTCTGGTATTGTATGGCTATTACTAATGAACTTAGAGTCTGATAGTTAAAAAACTTACTAAAACTATATTCATACATGAAGTCATAAGATCATCTGATTTTCGATAGATAGTATGATTGGTGGAGGAACTGAAAGAAGGGGGATAGAGGGGTAATGAATGAGGTTTTTAAAACACTAAAACCATAAAAACGTGTATGTGGGTAAATAATATGAACATTTCCCGAGCTTGTTATTTTGACCAATATTTATCTTGACTTTGAATCAATTCAAAATATTATAACACTATAAAATTATTGTAATTAGTTGTTTTGAATACCACTGATAACCGACCTGCGCTGCCAACAATCAAGAATAAATTGGGATTTTACTTAATGTTAGAATGTAGGGGACATGAAAAGACCAGTGTTTTTTTTGCAATTTTAATAGCAAAACATTTTGTTTGTCAAGATAAATAAAATATTGTTTCAAAAGAAACATAAGAGTCTAATTTTCTTCACGTGGTGATATTAACAGTTGTTGAAAATTTGCAATGAGCATAGCGGCATTATATGAGAAACTTTTTAAATAACCAGAAACAGTTTTTATTAAATTCCAGGACACCTTTAACAAAATAATATTCGACAACTGTTGACATCACCGTGCGAATATAATTAAACACACAATTGCTAATGGAGCAATATTTTTATTCATCTTGGAGCAAGAAATGTTTTGTTATGAAAACTGCATAATCGCAGGCCTTTACTTGCGCTCCCTTACTCCTCACCTTAACTTTCAAATCAAATATTTTATCTGTATTTGAGAGATTTTTCTCCGGTTTAAATATATTAATAAGACATCTTGGTATGTAGATGTCTTCTTCCCGGGTGTTTTTCACACACTCCTGTAACGTACAGGCAGTAAGACCCGTGATATATACACCAATATAAGAAATGTTTCTTTGGTTGTGTGCACTAAACGGTAACTACGATTTTTAAAAATAACAATTTTTTTAGAGGCATCTTATTTTTTTTTAAAGTTTCAGTGGAACGAGTCATATGTGGCTCCATCCTTTGATACTATGTAATCTTAATTGGTTACTCATATATAGATAACTAGATAGCTGTTGCCCGCGGCTTTGCTCGCGTGGAAGTTGATTATATACAAATACGAAAATATACATATATATTTACAGATTAATTTAAAATATTACGTTACGTTGATGACCATAACTTGACCTCAGATCAAAAATAATGCAAATCCGATACAAACTTTCACCCCCTTTTACATCCCTTATTAAATAAAATTCGTGAAACACGTATTTATTTGTTTTACGTCAATAACCGAAATACAAAATTTTGTTTATGTAACTTTCAAAATGACAGAATTTCATACATATTATCATCCCCTATTTCGACCCCTTTGGGGTGGAATTTTCTAAAATCCTTTCTGAGTGGGTGCCTACATAACAAAATGAATATACAGTCCGAATTTCATGCTTGTAGCCTTGATAGTTTGTGCTCGGCGATGATGAATCAGTCAGTCAGGACATGTTATTTTATAAGTATAGAAGATAATTTTCACATATCCATCACAGACTCTGCCTCAAAATATGATCGAAGCCTGGCCATGGGCCTCAGTCAAGGTACTCACCAGACACTCGACTTCACAGGGGTTTTGCTGTGCTCCTTGGCCACTGGGGAGTGTTAATTACATTCCTTGGTGATAACACCACTTACTAATGAAACAACTCACTATCAGCATTTCAGTCGTTGTTTCATGTAACGAGCCATCCCACCCCCAAACTCACTCACTTTCAATGAACAAACCTTTTCAGACAAGTAACAAGTCAAAGTTATTTAAAGATTGTTTACAAACAGACAATATCAAAACATTCACTTGAATAAAAAATAAGGACCATTGTATTCTAGGTTTTCTTTTGTAGTCCGAGTAAACTCATTTATTTAAAAATTCATTATTTACCTTGTCACTGGTATAGATGAACGGGCTAATTAAGCTCTTCAAATTCGAGGATCAACTTTTTAGTAAAAGAAGAAGTCCTAACAGCAAAACTTCGTCCTCCGCAACTACAATCTGGTCATCTGCAAGTTATAAATTAAGCAAGATATCAGCTTTCTCTCTTAAGTCCCTTAGTCATACATTAGTGTGTCCATTATACTTGGGCTCTGTATAAATATATTTTAGATAAATAGGGTTGTTAATAGGATACAGCTCTCTCTGAAATCTTTTGCGGTTTTAAACTTCTCAGTGGTTGTGCAGATAAATTTCAGTAGTATACTATTTTCTTTGAAATGCAATTGGAGTATTTATTTTAATTCATTTGAGATACTTAACTTTCTGAACTGATTGATTATATCAGCACATGAGAATTTCTATGAGCGAGAACATAAATATCTAATTTTGCTATTAAACGCATTGTCACATACTTTCCAGGATTATTTTACATGTCCTCAATCGACATAGGACCGACGGTTTTACTTCCTCTCCGAAGGAAGTTGTGCTACGGATTTTTATCGCTCAAGAAGAATCCGTTTACCTCGACTGGGTTTGAACCCAAGAATATCGGATCCTGAGGCAAGCATTTTACTCCAAGACTACATTGATCGACTCGTACGTTATATCAAGTGAGGTCTTATGTTTATTGATTTCGTATTTATTTTCAAGTGTTATGTTAATTTTACAATGTCAGACACTTTTCCCCAAATAGTTAGAAGCTATCTGAGTTTCTCAATTTCTCTGTACTTGGTTTTTGAGAAAAATTTTCAGGGTGAATATATTGTTGTTTGTGGACCAACATATTTGAAACCCATTATGTTCTTATGGTTGTTTATGGATGATATTTTATTTGATAAAATTCCTCGGAATTCAAGAATAAATTCTACCTGTCGTAGGGATGAAGTAATACCTCAAAAATTCTTAGGATCATCCTTAAGTCATTTTTTATATGGACAGGTATTGTAGAATAAGTCTTTAATTCTTTTAGGTCATCATTTGTAAAGATTTCTAGGCATTTCTCTAAGTTTTTCGAATCACATTTTATCAGCTCGTTAATGTGATTACCCAAGCCTTGGTCTTTTGTTTGTCTTACCAACCTCCGATCAATTCTTTACCTAATTAAAATTAACTCGTGTTGAGAAAAGTTCAGAGTCATCGTTCTTCCAATAGATCTTGTGAAATATTTTCTCTACTCTTTGTCTGATTTAATAGTTAAGTCAACTTTATTTCATGAGTTAATTTTCTTTCATTTGATGGTCCTTGACGCTTTGAAACATGTTTTGAGTTCCTATCTATCAGGGAATCCCTGGAGGGAAGTGGCAATATCAGGATAGGAGGTTGCTTCATCAACACAATAAAATATGCAGATGCTCTATCATTGCTGGCCAGAAATATAGAAAAGTTTCAGGAAAGGATTTACCGGCTGGTAGAGACAGGGAGAAAAAATTGCATGGAGATCAACATTGGGAAGTCAAAAGGGATGGAGGTTTAAAAATCAAAATCAAGAGCCACTTGGAATCAAAATTGAAAACAAAGGATTTGGATGACATTGAGCAGTTCAAGTACCTGGGCAGTATGATGACTTAGGATACCTACCATACCAAGGCCATCAGGTCGAAGATCACCGTGGAAAAGTAAGCTTTCAACAAGAAGAGGTTACTTCTGACAAGCAAGTTAAGTTTGGAACTGAGAAAGAAACTGATGAACTACTAGACTTGGAGTATCGCGCTGTATGGAGCAAAAACTTGGGCTCTCGGGAAGATGGAAAGGACTTGAGAAGATCAGGTGGGTAAACAGGGTGAAAAATTGTGAATTCCTAAAAATAATGGGAGAAAGGAGTATGATTTTGGATGTTATTCTTCGGAGCAAAGCAACTGGATTGGACACATCCTTAGGAGGAACTGTCTTCTGTCCGACTTTATAGTAGGAAATGTTGAGGTAAAGAGAAGCTTAAGGAGTAGGGTTCAAATATTTGACGATTGGAAGGAATTAAGAAAATTCTAGGAGCTAAAGAATGAGGCAGTGGACAGGATGCATTGGTGTTCACACATTACTGACAATGAATTAACCTGTCATAAGACAAAACACCTAGTTATAATAATCTGTTAGTCAATGTCTACACTTTAACCCAGGCATTATTTATTTTCTTGATTGGCTACTTATTATTATTATTATTATTATTATTATTATTATTATTATTATTATTATTATTATTATTAGCACCGCGTCTTACTATCCGTTCGGGTTATACGCACTTACGCTAATGTGTAATGGTAGGGTGATTGTGAGATGAAATGAAGGACCTACAGTTTAACGTGGAATCCGAACCACGGTGGAGGCCTGGCATTCCCCACATTCACAAGATGTCTTGTCAGAGGTGAAGGAAGGATTTGGTAATCAGATAAATCTGTGCCGGGACCGAGGATTGAACCCCGGCCGCCAGCAAAGAAGTCTGACACCTTACACCTAGACCGCCAGGTCACCGGCTACTTATTGTTTTACTATTATAATTGTATTTTTATATTCTTCTTTATTTGTTTCGTTCCCTCTCTTAAGGAGTAATAAATATAATAGTTTCTGATTCTCTGTGTGTTCTATTTTGCTATCTCATCATTAATATTTAAGATAAAAATGTTGTTTCCCTAAAGATCCCTTATAGGATACGTCAATTAATGTGTTTTGTGGGTTCCAATAAACAATGTTATAAGTTTCATAATAATAAGCATTAGGTTTTGACAAAACTTGCTTTTTTTAAGTGATTAAATAAGATTTTTTTTTTAATATGTGCAAACCTAAGTGGAACACGGAGTGGAATAACAATAAAGAAGGGGCAATACTCCCAGTGACAATAATGTATTTATCTCCCAAATTAAATAAACTCGCCCTGTCTCCTAGAGTACGGTAAGCTTTCACCTCTCTAGATTTATTTCACACTACTCTGATATTTTCGAATATTAAGCTAAAAATGTCATATCAAATTCCAAATAACTTCCAGATTGAGTCACCCAATTTTTAATAATTAAAATAGTTACAAGACATTTCATTTTAAAAAAAATGAATTTTAAGACTATTCTGAATACTACCTAGCTTCTAGAGGCACCTAATGATTAAAATGACTAAAAAAAGGACTATTACAAATATATTATGAGAACATTCTAGTAAAAAATATCCTGAATTAATTCCACTATAAATGGAATCGTTGATGCAATTGATTAAAACAAAAAAAAACGGGCAAGGGCCACTACAATTACTTCTAGAGCCATCAAATTTGAAATTCTACGCCGTCATCTTTTTGGCACAAATGGTACCAGTAAAATATAAATGTAAACCCCGTTTTAAGTACATTAACACACAACATAACATGTAGGTGAAACAGTCATTGTTAAAAAGAAATATTAAAGACTCCAGAAGCTGAGTTAGTCTCAGTAGGGGGAACTTTGCTTCATAAGAAAATTATTCTTTTTAATATTTAACCTAAAATGAGCAATAACAGATTAATCAACATAGAATCAATTATTGAGAAATAAATATGTTTTATAATCTAAACTTTAGTTATTCAAACTGCTTAACAATATTTTAATAACGAACGTGCTATTATGCGCGAGCCACTAGCGCTATTTGGCTTCAGTACTTTATAATTGGAATTAAATATTTGCTAGACCCGTATATCTTAGTCCTTGACCCAGTGATAGCCATGCTTTTTTTTAATGAAAAGTTTCTTTGTTTTTATTTTAATTTTCAATGAAAATTGAGAAAAGATCAATTATTATTACTATTGTGTAGTAGTTCTACCATAATATTAAATACAATAATTACATACCTAAACAAATAAAATTAAAATTTAATATAATGATACTACAAGCAAAACTCAAAAGAGATTATTTTTTCAGTTTATAAAGATATTCTAATGAACGATTTTTTTAAGTGTAGCCTTTGGTAAAGTCATTTTTAGAGCTCTTATCTAATAGTGCAAAGGGCTTAGTCCAATCTCTATTTAAAAAACTATTACTTGTTAAATTTTTGAACGCTTAGTACTATTAAGTAGGCCTACTTAGGGTGACCGGACGTCCACCTGTCCTCAAGATTTCCTGTGGGGCGCATAATTGTCCCGCTTTGGAGGGAAATAAATTACATTTTTCTAAAGCCATCGATCAATTAAATGAACGTATATTTTTACAAAGCTTTGTTGGAAGAATATTATTTTGTGTGTGCGTTCGTGTGTGTGTGTGTGTAGGCCGTCTACGCTAGCTCGGCAATTGAAAACGTTGACACGCTCTCCTTGGCCTCTTGATCTTTTTGCCCCCACAACTTACCAACCTCCCCTCTGTTTTGGAGCTATTCGGTCTGTCTTGTTAACGTTATTTATTGGCCAGCTCGTGTACCTTTGACTATTTCTCATATCTCAATATTCATTACTGTTGTGTTCTCAGTTCTGTGTTTAACTAATTTAGTCCATTGTGTATTAAAAACTGCACTGCCTAAGCACACTGAAAAGTTTAATTGTGAACTGCAAAAATATTTTTCATTCATAAAAAAAAAGTCCTTATATAATTTATTATTTTACGTCATGATTCCTGGCGTCTATGATGACCTAAAAACACTACTGTCAAAGCTTACATTTTAAAATGTTTCCAACCCTTCTGGGGGCATTCCATAGACCATACTCCCCAGACCTGGTATGGCCACCTAACTAAAATCCAACACATCCCCCCCCTAAAATGTTCCAAAATTGTTTCTAATTTTGCAACTAAGAAAGATGATCACACCCACCTTGGTGGCGTAGTTGGCTAATGTGCTAGTTTCGTGTTGAGCTAGACTGACGAGGACGGGGAGATCAAGGCTCAAATCTCGGTCGGGTGAACTGGGGGTGGTTTTTTCTAAATGGTTTTCCACTCTTCCTTCATGCAAATGTGGGTTCACTTCCTCTAAATTCAACCTTCCCAAATCCTAACTCATTAGCCTAATTAGCACTTAAGCGTATAACCCGAACGGGTAGTAAGACGCGGAGCTAAATAAATAAAAAATAATAAAAATATGATCACACTAGATATAATTTATGTAAGAGTATAAACCAAGACCTGTATTGACGGCTGCATGGTTTAATGTGTCATGGACTATATTGGATTGCTGGTAATGGAGTGGAGGGATACTGGTTCAAATCTTTATCGGGTTTACCAAGTAGTTTCCCTCTCTCTAAACTAATGAGGATACAGTTTCCCAACCTGAAATCTGACTCGCCCCTAACATACCAGCGCACGCCTGATTAGAACATGAGAGAGGTGACCTGGTGGTCTAGGGGTAAGGTGTCAGACTTCTGTGCTGGCGGCCGGGGTTCAATCCTCGGTCCCAGCACAGATATATCTGATTACCAAACCCTTCCTTCACCTCTGACAAGACATTCTTGTGAATGTGGGGAATGCCAGGCCACCACCGTGGTTCGGATTCCACGTTAAACTGTAGGTCCTCCATTTCATCTCACAATCACCCGACCATTACACATTAGCGTAAGTGCTTATAACCCAGATGGGTAGTAAGACGCGGTGCTAATAGTAATAATAATAATTAGAACATGAGTCTGAAACCTGTACAAGTAGTAATATATGGTGGTAAAAAAGAAAAATTGCAAATTATCTCAGAGATAGGTTACAATAGTACACCAATATACCTCACTCATAAACACACGTTCTTGGTGATATTATAGTCATTAAATTAAATTAAATTTTCACTGTAATACAAAAAAAAAAGGGCTTTACCCTAATAGTCTTACTTCACGCATTATCAACCCTTGACATTCACTTTGACATTTGCATTGATGATCAAGTGTAGATCCGTCTGAATAGTCACAAAGTGTGCTTATGCACGCCTCACACACCCTTGACACGCCGTCGATGCGGTGTTTGACCGGCAACTGTTTATTGTTTTGTCTGCTAGAGATAGAGCTCGCAGAGTAATAATGTGATCTGTAATAACATACTTTAAATATACCGATTGTGATGTTGTGTTGGATAATTTGTCATGTCCATTGAAAAGAAGCTACCAAAAATCTGTTGAGTAGTCTTTGCTAATTCGGGCTGATAAATGGCGTTTAAAATAGTTTCTAATATCATTGGTAGAAAGTATTTTTTTAAATTATTATTATTATTATTATTTATCACCACGTCTTACTACCTGTCCGGGTTACACGCTTTAAGTACTAATTACGCTAACGGATTAGGAATTGGGAAGGTTGAATTAAAGGAAGTGAACCCGCATTTGCGTGGAGGGAGAATGGAAAACCATTTAGTAAAAACCACCCCCAGTTCACCCGACCGAGATTCGAACCTCGATCTCCCCGTCCTCAACAGTCGGACTCAACACGACAAGCGCGTTAGTCAACTACACCACCGAGGCGGGTAGTATAAATTAGGTTTAGGGTTCAGTGTAATGTATGTAAATAGTTCCAGAACGGACAAAAGACACCCATCTCTTAGATGAGTCAAACTTTTTCTTGTTTTCATGTTTTTTTTTTTTTT
>CABFVZ010002054.1:0-45807 GCA_902151445.1 Timema monikensis | reverse complement strand
CTTGACCTCAGATCAAAAATAATGCAAGTCCGATACAAACTTTCACCCCCTTTTTCATCCCTTATTAAATAAAATTTCCAAAATTCCTGAAACACGTATTTATTTGTTTTACGTCAATAACCGAAATACAAAATTTTGTTTATGTAACTTTCAAAATGACGGAATTTCATACATATTATCATCCCTATTTTGACCCCTTTGGGGTGGAATTTTCTAAAATCCTTTCTTAGTGGGTGCTTACATAACAAAATGAATATACAGTCCGAATTTCATGCTTGTAGCCTTGATAGTTTGCGCTCGGCGATGATGAATCAGTCAGTCAGGACATGTTATTTTATAAGTATAGATTTAATTGGTACTATTGAAGGTTTAAACTTGAAACCCTTTTGACTTTGAAACTGTCAAGATGGAGGACTGTGTGTACAACTCGGAACTTAAGAACACTGAAATGGAGCGGACCTGTGAGGTTTTTATCAAAGAAGAGAACATAACAGAATACGAGGTAAAATAGTGAAATATCCAGTAACTGTTAGTTTGTATCAAAATCTGTTCGGGAATGTTACACATCATGGTGTTATCATGGTAGTTTTAAAGGGTAAAGAATACATAACCCCAATTTTTGAAAAAAGAATCTATTGTCATTAATGTATGTGCATAAACTAAACAGGTACTAATATACAGCGGAAAAAAAATTTTTTGCTCACCAAGCTCACTACTATCAATACATATATATGAAATAAAAAAATAGTTGGACTATGTGTACCCCCGGGAGGTAAGCATATTATAGCTAGACGAAAACACTGCTCTAAACTATCTGTTTTATCCTAAGTACTTTCTAGACCAAGGATTCCCAAACTGTGCATCGCAATGCCTTGGGGTGTCGCAGGTCTTAGTCCAGGGTGTCGCGGCCAAAAGGATAAACTAAAACTTGCGTAGTGAAATGCAACATGCAAATTTTCATTACTCGTACATTCAGGTTGTCCCTCATCTGGAAAAATCAAGGGAAATGGGAACTATCTGGAAATATGTCGTAAATTTGGTAAATTTACAATAAATCTCTGAGAAAATGTGGTTTACTCAAAATATGAAATTATAATGATCACTAAAACAGTAAATAATAACGTGATTAAAACTGTTGTTTTTTTGTAGCTGTGTAATATATTTTATAATTCCTAGTTAACAATGTTAATACATATTTCAAAAATAAAAATAAAATGTTTATTTAGATTAAAAAAAAATATTATTCAGAAAAACAAGGAGGGGGGGACGGATACTTTTTAGTCGTGAATTTTAGGAAATGATCAGGGGAAATCGGGGAACTTCATTGGTCAAGTCGAACAGACACCATGTACATATTTTAAAGAATATAATAAATCATACAAGGAAACATAAAAGTAATTGTTTATGTGAAAGTGCTCCCTTAATATGAGTTCCAGATTAAAATGCTTCTTGAAAATATTGATTGGGTACAGGGTTATAACACAGAAAATCTGACATGTGAAGGTCAGAGCATTCTCTAAAAATTATGGGAACCCTTGCTCTAGACTAAGCAGTTACAGAAATAACCTCCAAGTGTTGAATGTTGTTTGTATCCCGACTAGAGACGCTAACAACTTGGAGCAGGCTGGTTATAAGTGATTCTAATATCATATGATTCTACAGGATAACCAAATATAGTAGCTTATTTTAATAAGATAAGAGAAAAGGTTTTTTTATACAACAATAAGTTATTAATTTGTTTCCCAGATGGAGATAAATCCGCTAGAGTTTGTGAGTGTAGCGGTAAAGTCTGAAGTTGTAGACTATTGTGAGCCCGACTCGTCGAGTGATGAACCTTCCGTCAAACAAAAAGCTGAGGTAATTAATGATTCATTAATCATGAAACATTTTATTTACCTCCTTAATAACATGAAACAATTCATCTGTTAAATTTTATTACAAGGCCTGACTACTCGTTTGGTTTATACTCATAAGTTATGTTATAGTTACATTATTAGGCTAGGGATGAGGAAGATTTAATTTAGTTTAAAGAGTATCCACATTTTAGCAAAAAGAAAGAGTGGAAAACCACTCTCTATAAATCCGACTGGGATTGACCATGATTTCCTCGTCTTCGGTATCCCAGTCTCTTGCGAGAGTGATATCTGGGCGGTACAACTTGATGGTGGCTACAGACAGGGAAAACAGGGAAAACCTGGAAAAATCAGGGAATTTTCGGATGACAGGGAAAACAGGGAAATGTCAAGGAATTTAACTAAAAATAAGGAAAAGTCGGGAAATTAAAAAAATATGTCTAAAATATCCCATTAATTTCGCAACTAAACACTAAAACAAAAGTTAATAATACCTAAATAAAATAATGTTTTAATTTTTTTAAATTACTGATAAAACCGTTTATGTTTAGTAGATACAAACTTTTTTTAATATGTGATCAATAATAAATAAAGTCATCATCCACGATTAAAACTGGAAAAAAATGTAGTCAGGGAAAATTGAAAAATGTTGCCTGGAAAACCTGGAAAAGTCAGAGGGAATTTTTGTAAAATATGTTTTGTAGCCAGCCACCCTGAACTTGAAGCTAGGTCAGGGCTTCATTTTATATTCCTAGACAATGTGTGGGCCACACACGTACAAATGAGGCCTATACAGTATCAACTTTTATTTAGCTAACTAATATATCACATTAAAAATGTTACAATATGTATAAACAGTACAGTACAGTATAGCACAGCACAATTTAAGTTTAATCATGTTTATGGAACTGACGTTATATTTAATTTAAGTTTACTTGTGTTTATGTAACTGACGTTATATTTGATTAAAGTTTAATCGTGTTTATGTAACTGACGTTATATTTAATTCATGTTTAATTGTGTTTATGGAACTGACGTTATATTTGATTAAAGTTTAATCATGTTTATGGAACTGACGTTATATTTAATTTAAGTTTAATCGTGTTTATGGAACTGATGTTATATTTAATCAAAGTTTAATCATGTTTATGGAACTGATGTTATATTTAATTTAAGTTTAATCATGTTTATGTAACTGACGTTATATTTAATATAAGTTTAATCATGTTTATGGAACTGACGTTATATTTGATTAAAGTTTAATCATGTTTATGGAACTGACATTATATTTAATATAAGTTTAATCATGTTTATGGAACTGACGTTATATTTGATTAAAGTTTAATCATGTTTATGGAACTGAACTTATATTTAATTTAAGTTTAATCATGTTTATGGAACTGACGTTATATATTTTTTTTAGCTTTCTAATGCGTCGCAGGCCGCAAAATATGCTTCTGAGTGCCGTATGTGGTCCATGAGCCCCCAGTTGGACAGACCTGCCTTATACTATACAGTCACAGAATCGGCTCAAGTTTAGTTGACAAAGTTATAATTTTATTACAAACCCAAATTTTAAGTGATGTAAAGAACTAAATACAAAGATAATCAGACTATTTCACACAAGCGAGAAAAATTAAAAGTATGAAAACTCACATTTCCACGAGAACGTCATTACTCGTTACTGTCAATGTTAGGTCAGATATTTAGGTCTACTCTTCATCTAACTTGAGGGTTAGTGAGAGCTCACCCTGACTGGGTCACTATGTTGTACTCCGCCGATTAGTCAGGGTGTCTACCATCTGAGAAAACGAGAATTAGCTGGGAATTTGAAGTGGCCAGAAAAAATGGGAATAAGTCGGGAATTTGGTATATTATACCAAAGAAAAGAAAATAAAAATATTATTATTATCATCATCTTACAACCCGTTCGGGAAGAAAAAATGTTGTTTTGGTTAAAATATTAAATATAATTATCAATAAATCTGTTAATTACAAAGTGATTCAAAATGTCTTCTTTTTAAATGTGTTATGTGTTTTATAATTTTTTTAATTCTTAGACTATGTTGATACAAATAAAAAACACATGTTTATTTAAATTTCAGAACTCATTATTATTATTATTTATAAAAAATAATAATAAAAAAATTTGGGGTGTGGTAGAAAGATGTGACATATTCTTAGGCCAGGAATTTAAGGTTAAGGAGGGATGAATTCGGGAATTTCGTTGGTCAAGTTGAGTAGACACTATGCTCTTATATGTTAGACCCCGATAGATCCAGATAAAGAAACTTCCCATTTCATAAATTAGGTAAATTTCCGCTCATTCCGTGAACCGGATTCTCTGCGTGACCATTTCATGAACTTGAACTTATTGTACTTTCTACTACAACCTTAGCTATGAAATTATTTGTGAGATATTATATTAAAGTATAAAAATTGATTTTTTTGATTAATTTTGTTACATGAAGCAGAGTTTTATTATGTGATTAATTGAAGTTGCTTGTTTTATTACAGATGTGTGCTCAAGATTCCACATTTTCCCAGTCAACCACACAGCTATTGTCTGAAAATAATCCTGAATATGAAGAAACTAAAACACATTCAGTGATCACCAATAATATGTGCGAAACAAAGTGTGATATTGACTGTTGTAAACAGGGTAAAACAAGTAGTCTATGTATTGCAAATGGGGGTGGTTATTGTCAAAAGAAATGTGGCGTCGAGGATTGTTCCAAAAGAGCACAAAAAGGGGGATTATGTGTCGCACATGGTGGCTTAAGTCGTTGGAGGTGCAGTGCAAAAAACTGTTCCAAGCAAGCCTATAAAGGTGGGACCTGTTCGTCGCACGGGGGAATTTATTACAAAAAGAAATGCAGTGTGGAAGACTGTTCCAAGCAAGCCTTGAAAGGTGGGACCTGTTCATCGCACGGGGGAATTTATTACAAAAAGAAATGCAGTGTGGAAGAGTGTTCCAATCAAGAACAAAAAGGTGGATTATGTGCGGTACACGGGGTTGGCCATTTTCAAAATAAGTGCAGCGTAGAGGATTGTTCTAAGCTAGCGCAAAAAGGTGGATTATGTGCAGCACATAAGGGTTGTTACTGTCAAAAGAAATGCAGTGTGGAAGAGTGTTCTAAGCTAGCGCAAAAAGGTGGGTTATGCTCAAAACATGGGGGTGGCTATTGTCGTTGGAGATGCAGCGTGGAAAATTGTTCCAGGCAAGCCTTGAAAGGTGGGACCTGTTCATCGCACGGGGGAATTTCTTACAAAAAGAAGTGCAGTGTGGAAGATTGTTCCAATCAAGAACGAAGAGGTGGATTATGCGCAGCACATTGTCAAAAGAAGTGCAGTGTTAAAGGTTGTTCTGATATAGCACAAAAAAGTGGATTTTGTACAGCACACGGAGATGATTGTACTCTTAAACAGTGCACTGTAGAAAAATGTTGTAAAGAAGCTCTAAAAGGCGGATTGTGTGTATCGCATGGGAGTGTTTTAGATTATAGAAAGTGCATTGTAGAAAGTTGCTTCAAGAGGTCTCTGAAAGGTAGGTTATGTATTTCACACGGGGGGGTCTCTTACAAAAAGAAGTGCACGGTAGAAGATTGTTTCAAACAAAGTCAGAAATGTGGATTATGTATAGCACACGGGGGTGTGTCTTACAAAAAGAAATGCAGTGTTAAAGATTGTCCTAACAAATCCCACAAAGGTGGAGTATGTATAAAACACAGGAATTTTCCATAAGTGGTGAAAAGCATTCTTTGAAAGTAATCTTATCATCAAGTTTATTTATTATTTGAGGTATTTTACTGGAAGATTGTGATAAGAATACTCAACAGGCTACTAGAAAATAAAATAGAAAGTGTGATGGAAGAAGAACGATTTGTATTCATAAAAGGAACCAGAGATGTTGAGAATAATTTCAGAAAGAATTCTGGAAGTCAAGAAGTTTAAATGGGTTTCATCAACTGGCAAAAGGAGTTTGATAGAGTAGAATAGAAAAAAACTGATGGAAATATTCAATATCAGCATCAACCGGAGTGACGGAAGGTTGATTGCAAAACTGTACCTAGGACAGCGTGTGAAAGTGTGGTTTAGAGATCAACAGCGTAGAGATAAGAAGAGGAGTGAGATAGGGATGATGTTTGTCACCCAGTCTATTCAATATTCAACTTGTATGGCGAGTGGCTGGTTAGGGAAGTCCTAGAGCAAGGGTTCTCAGCTAGGGTGGGGGGGGGGGAGGAATTAAGACCACAGACTAAATCTGTTTAAAAAAAACCTTTTTTTCTTCAAACATCATTATTTCAGACTTTGCATAATCTACAGGACATCACACTTTATTGTATACACAGATTAAATAAAAAAGTAAAGACAATATTTACTTTTTATCTATGTAAATATTCCATTTTTAGTTATTGTTTGTTCGTATTTTTTGTTATATGGACTGTTCCTTCCCCCGTCCTTCCTCGGTCCAAAAAGGCAACTTATAAAGAATAGCGGTACTTGTGCTTTCTTAACCTAGTGTACCAGTAGTTCTTTTATTGTGATCTGTGCTTTAGAATTGAGATAATTGTACGTGCTTTTGTAATTTAATTGTAGTGGAAAACGTTACCGCGACTGGTTGTGTTGAGCCTTGTCCTTAGTGTATAAACAATTTGTTTGGTTTTATACATTGGACTTGCTGAACGGGGCTCTGCAAGTTATTCTTGAACAGCACTTTGTGTGGAAGACCTTTCGCGCATTGCAGCTACCCGGAATAGATCCATAATTTGGACTGCAGAAGTAAATCGGTAAGTTGCCTCATCTCCTCCCCTCTCATACAGTCCATTTTATTATGCATAGGGGGTGGGCAGCAATCACGCATCTCATGGTCAGTGTATTGTTGACGCATTCAGTTTTATTTGACTTTTTATTGTTTTTTAGCCACAGATTTTGTATCCCAACATGAGTGTCATAAAAATATACTACGATAATTAATATATTCAGTATGTTTTCATATCTTTAATCATTAATAAAGAGGAAAGACCTCAATGTGTTATTTGTAGAAAAGCTTTGTAAAATGATTCTATGAAACCAAGAAGTTGAAGCAAAATGTTCATCCTCAACACAAGGACAGGGACAAAAGGTGTTTTTTTTCAGTAATGGAAATGCTCTAAAAAAGAAGAAGCTGGATTCAACAGGACTATTCCGATAAATGGACTACAAGCTTACTGAAGCTTCTTATATCGTAGCATTGAAGAGAGCAAAGCAGGAAAAACCACACACAATTGGGGAGATTTTGATCAAACCTTGCACTCTCAAAATGGTGGAAATTGTTTTAGGAAATGGATTGGAGAAAATCTTGCTGGTGTTGCGTTAACAAACAGTACTGTTCAAAGGAGAATCAGCGAAATAGTCATTGACAACCAGGATCAAGTTGTGCGGGAGATAAAATCTGCAGCATTTGGCCTCTTCTCAATTCAATTTGATGAATCAACTGTTGTGGCATCGTGTTCTCAGTTACTGGTGTTTGCAATATTTGCACACGCTGGTTCATTTAAAGAAGAGTTCCTCATTTTTTCTTCTCTTGAAACAACTACCAGGGTCTCGGATATTTTGGATAAGGTTTCATCCNTTTTTTTGAATCAAACAATCTTTTGTGTATAATGTCTGTGGCTGCTGTACATATGGAACACCAGCTATGTTGGGGAGAAAATCTGGTTTCAAGTTAGTGTGAAAAATGAGCTCCAAAAATGAAAAGGCATTCAATGGAAGATCCATCGTCAGGAACTGACCTCAAAAACACTTCCAGCTCCACTAATGATGGTTTTTGAAAAAAATAATTCAAATTGTAAATTTTGTTAAAGGAGGGGCTCTCAATTCGCGTCTTTTCTAAGAGTTATGTATTGACATGGATGCAAGCCATCATTTGCTTCTTTTCAACACAAATGTCCGATGGCTCTCAGGAGGAAATGTATCTCAGTAAGTATTTCAGCTTAGAGATGAGCCTGAAGTATTTTTTGAAGTTTAGTATAAGATGAAATTTTTCGCCTGGTTGGATGATGAGGAAACAATCATGTGCCTTGCATATTTGGTTGACATTTTTGAGCAGCTGAATAAACTGGATCTTCAGATGCAAGGAAGAAAACTAACATCATAAAATTCATTGATTACTTGAATGCCTTTTTGATTAAGCTGGCAAATTGAAAGAGGAAGGTTAAGATAGGTAATGTTGCCATGTTTGAAAAACTGTCATTAGTTCTTTTTTGCGAGTGGTGGTAACTAAGTGCCCCCAGAGTTTGCCAAAATTGAATTTTTTTTTTATCATTTGACAGCACTGGAAAATGAATTCTGCAGACATTTTCCTGAACTCAGTAATGAGGAGCTGGTATTAGTGTGAAATCCATTCAAATTGTTGGTTGAAAAAGTTTCTGATGATTGCCGAGAAAAATTTTTGGCGCTGAAGACTGTTTCAGGAGTAAGAGATATGTTCAATGAGAAATCAATCACAAAATGTTGGCCTTTGATGTGTGATTCATACCCAAAAGCGACAGAAAGAGCTATCCATACATTGCTTCCATTTGTGTCGACATATTCTTGTGAGTTAGGATTTTCAACTCTTTTGCAAGTGCATATGAAGCAACGAAGTAGATTAGAAGTTCAAAGTGATCTGTGTTGTGCCCTTTCAACCACTCTTCCATGTATCCAAGAATTGGCCAAGAAAAAACAATTACAAGTTTCTCATTGATTGTAATCGCCATCTGAACTTGTTGTTTATTGAAGGAGTCTGGTAGTAAATTAGTTATATAAACAAAAAATAAGTACTTTTATTCAAGTTTTTAGATACACTAATATTTTCTGTTGTTATTTAATTTGTAAAGCTCCACAGTAAACATGATCAAAATAATATGTATTTATGTAGTAATATAGGGGGGGGGGGAAGTGTTTTCAATATTATATGTATATTATTCAGAATGTAACTTTTGAGTTAGGCAATCATAGAGGGGGGAGTGTGGGAATGACATTCTGACATTTGATGAAAAGGGTGCATTTCACTAGAGAGTTTGAAAACCACTGCTCTTTAGTGAAATGGCAATTTCAAGATAGGTTGACATGTCATCAATACAATAAAATAAGCAGGTGATCTAGGATTGCTGACCAAAAATAGTGAAGAGATGCAGGAAATTATGGACCGGCTGGTAAAGATTGGGAGAAGATATGGCATGAAGATCAATATAGAGAATTTAAAAATGATGGTTACAGTAGTATTTCAAAAAATGAAGAGTGAGTGTAAATCAAAATTGGAAACCAGGAGTTAGAAAACATAAAGAAGTTCAAGTACCTGGGAAGTCTGCTGACAAAGGATGTCTACTGCACCAAGGAGATTAGGTCAAGGATTGACATGGCCATTGAAGCTATCAACAAGAAGAGGTTACTGCTGACCAGTAAGTTGAGTTTGGAACTAAGGAAGAAACTGATGAAATGATACATTTGGAGCATCGCACTGTATGGCTCAGTAACTTGTACTCTTAAACAAATGAGAAAGAAATACTTGAAGAGCTTTGAAATATGTTGCTGGAGAAGACTTGAGAAGATCAAGAGGACAGACTGGGTAACAAATGAACAAGTCCTAGGAAGAGTGGTGAGAAGATCAGGTGGACAGACAGGGGGACAAATGAACAAGTCTTAAGAAGAATGGTTAGAAGATCAGGTGGACAGGCAGGGGGACAAATGAACAAGACCTAAGAAAAGTGGTGAGAAGATCAGGTGGGCAGACATGGTGACAAATGAACAAGTGATAAGATTAGGTGTACAGACAGGGGGACAAATGAACAAGTCTTAAGAAGAATGGTTAGAAGATCAGGTGGACAGACAGGGGGACAAATGAACAAGTCTTAAGAAGAATGGTTAGAAGATCAGGTGGGCAGACAGGGTGACAAATGAACAAGTGATAAGATTAGGTGTACAGACAGGGGGACAAATGAACAAGTCCTGAGAAGAGAAGCATTTTGATGTGATTTTTCAGTGCAAAGCAAACTGGACCAGACACATCCCTAGAAAGAACTGTCTTCTATATAACCTCATAGAAGGAAAGGTTGAGGGAAAGAGGAGCTTAGGAAGGAGGAGGCAGAGGACAAGGTGCATTTGATTAAAATTATAGTAATAATATTTAACTAGGCTTTTTCTTACAGACACTTTCATGTGCCAATCTAATCAGTCGAATAAAAAAAAAATGCACTTTTGATAATGATCATGATAATAATTATTATGATATTTAATTAATAATATATTATCTTATTTTGTTATTTTATGTATTTGTAAGGTACTGTTGTGTACTGTTCAATGCTGGCCTGTTATAGGTCCTACCTCAGAGTTCTTTTACAAGCTAAAATCGACGCGGGACCACTGGCCTTACTTCCCCTTTGAAGAAAGTTATGCTACAGATTTTATCGCTCAAGGAAAACCCATCAGAAGTTTTTAAGTGAACTATGATTAGAATATTAGAGAGAAACCTCGAGTCTTCATTTTCGTCACGAATCTGGAAAAAAAAAATCCGAATGATATGGGAAAATGATAAATGTGGAAGCCTATCTAAAATTAATTAGAACTATCAGATTTACTTATATGTATTTACTTAATCAAAAAATATACACAATGTTATAGTTTCCAATGTCAAGTCCACTTCACATTTTTTACTTTTTTTAAAGTTCACTAATCTTCATTTGTTTATTAGACCCTTCTTTTTTTTTAATCGAATAATAAATTTCAATATTAACAATGTTTGCTTGGTCTCTTTCGGCGATATAATGACCATACACAAATTGCTCTCGTGGCCTCAAACGTATATAAAGTGCTTCCATAAAACTTGATTGGTTCGAGCTCGGCTTCGTTATTCTCACCACCATTTTGCCCCTCCTCCTAGCAACTTCCCTTTCCTGACACTTACCATACACTGTGAGCTCCTAGTGCACAGACACGCACACATGTCAAAGTTCACGCCAGCGGGTTATCCCCCCCCCCTTCCAGTAGAACACAATCTTCATCTTACTTGCCATTGTCATCACCTCTTAAGTCATGTCCAACAATTTTTTTTTTATTATTTCTTCGTGTGGTCGCACTTTACTAAACAGGTCCGGATTGTAGACCAGGTCACTTGTTGCCATGCCGAAACAACAAAGTGAATGGCCTCTGTGATGTCGATCTTAAGTTGAACCCTTTTCTACGCATCCCATCAGACATCCAGAAACCTCGACACCTGCTTGAAACACTTGATCACACCCAAATCAAGAGACGCTTGTGCAGATAGGGCAGTAAATAACCACCTTTACATTCTTCAAAAAGGAATGTGTCTGGAGAATGAGCACAATAATTGTCTACAAGTAAAAAAATATTCCTTCCTTGTGTGCTGGATGATGCATCAAAAGCATCTCGGACTCCGTTCACGCTTTCAACTTGGCACAGTGGGTCACAGGCAGCTCCTTTATGCTGTTAAAATACTGTGGTTCACTTGTTTGACCCGAGCCATTGCTGCTTGTGCATAGTAGTACTGTCGGTCCATTCCATCGCACTTTTTCCTCCATGTCGGATATTTCCTTTCAATGCCAACATTCGGTCTGGCAAGCAATTGAAAAATGGACCTGTTTCGTTTGAATGATTTCTTAGATACCAGGCCATGGCCTTGCTTGATGCAGATCTACTATGGTGCATCTTATAAGATAGGGCCATAGTGTAATCAGTCAAAGTAAGACTTCTACCTCGCTTGGTTCCACTATGGTGTAGCTTATAAGATAGGACCATAGTGTAATCAGTCAAGGTAAGACTGCTACCTCGCTTGGTTCCACTATTGTGTAGCTTATAAGATAGAACCATAGTGTAATCAGTCAAGGTAAGACTATTATCTTACTTGGTTCCAATATGGTGTAGTTTATAATATAGGATCATAGTGTAATCAGTCAAAGAAAGACTTCTACCTTGCTTGGTTCCAATATGGTGTAGTTTATAATATAGGATCATAGTGTATATCAGTCAAGGTAAGACTGCTACCTAGCTTGGTTCCACTATTGTGTAGCTTATAAGATAGGACCATAGTGTAATCAGTCAAGGTAAGAGACTACCTTCCAGGCTAGACAGAGTATACACTCTGTTGAGGCTTCCTTGGAAATGTTGCCTGTGACGACCGCCAGTCGCAATGGCTGACCTCGCGCTGGTTTACTCTGAATTGACGGGTTTTCATGTTGACAGCTCATTCATGCTGCAAGAACTCGATAGTACCTGTCAGCGATTGGGTCTCCACCTCGGATTTGTCAATTTTGTGTCGCCGTTCAGAAGTAATCGTGTATTTACACTAAATATGGTGGTTGGAGACAAAGGCGGTTTTCCATTTCTTTGCTTTTATTTGAGGGTAGTAATAGAAATTATGTTGTTAAATCTTAAAGTAGAGGTATTTGTTAACTAGCTACTTTTTTTTTAGTTGTGAACGTGACATTCCTGGTTTATATTTTACTGTGCAATGGCTAAACGGAATTTAGAAGAAGATGAAAAATTAATTTAGATGGTCAAGATGTATCAATTCTAACAAAATAATCGAAACTCTCTATATAACCTTGACTAGATCGCTAACTGCACGGCTCTATATAATTCTTGAAACCTCTGGGGATGGTATGCAAGGAAGGATCTCTTTACCTATTTGGTAACTATGGTACTTTAGATCAAGACCAATATCTTGCCTACCTGGTGACTGGATGAAACCTTTATTTTACATTCATAACTGACCGTTTCCAGCCTGTGGTAAGTTATTTATTCAAGCCATATATTTTACACTACCGGCTGGCTAGGACTGTCGTAGCTTCATATGTCTTATAATAAAACCTAATACTAGTACAGGCACAACATTCAGTCCCCCAGCATTTAATTTAGCACTGTGAAGGGGTAAACCCACATGTTACCAACAATACATTTTTGGCCATGTTAGGAATTCAACTCGGGACCCTTGGCTCAGTGGACGAACATGCTACCGACCAAGTTAACGTGTCGGATACTGGAGGCAACCAATAATATAAAAAACAACATATAACTCATTGAGGATAAGGAAAAATAAAGGAGAGAGACAAATCATAAAAAATATATATATATATATTTAAAAAATTCATTGTTGCATTTCGTTTATTTAAGTTTTTTTTTGTTCATGATAAAATAACTTGCTTATGTATGATGCATCAAATAATTAACAATGATATATTTTAAAATTATAATGGGGGGGGTATTCATGGTGTTAACTCGCGAAGTTATGCTGACTGAGCGACCACTGCTGTTAAGAGACGGTAGTGCCAAAATCTGTTAAATAAACTTAACCAATATTTTGTATATTCTGACATCAACTAAAATACTTTACAATTTTCACCTTATAATGGAATAATATTCTTTTTTGAAATCCATGAACATATAATTAGGTAACAGTTCCATTTATTCTTCAGAATGTAATTACAGTTACATAGGTGGTCACCAATTACTTAATTTGCATGCAAAGTCAATCTAAACCGAAGTTTAGTTTAGTTTATTTTTTAAAGAGACATAATACATACATTTTGATGGATAAAGGGAATACAAATGCCAACTTTAAAGTTCTAAAAATTAACAACTTAAAGATGCCGGGAAAAATTTTCCAAAAAAAAACCCCGCAACCCTCAGGGATAAATTAAATTAAACTTTGACAGCTATATTGTCATAGGGAGTTGTTAATTGTCAGGTTGGGTAACAATAACTTGGGCCCAGGGAAACTCCACTACAATCGGTGGGGGCTGTTGTAGGAGGTGGTGATGAGGGTGAGCAGGCCCCCCGGGATCGGGTAGGAAGACCCAGGATAAGACAGAGGCTATGGTGGAAAAATAAAAATAATGGTCTATGGTTACGTGGGGGGGTAAGGGCGACTCCAGACGTGAGCCGCGTAATGAACTGAAAGAATGTAATACTGAAATAGGGTGATCTTACGTGAGAGAGAGTGGACAGAGTGGTTGAAGGACATGGGCCAGGGTATACATTACCCCACGTGCCTTGCGAACATTAGTGAAATGCTCAATGATGTGAAGGCGACGGTCCAATGTGACCGCCAGATAGTGAACAGTCTTGTCAAGGAAGAACGACCACTTTCAAAAAACAGAGGAGAGAAACACCCAGGACGACGACGGGTGAACATTATGGCCTGTGTGTTGGCCAGGTTGAGCAGGAGCTCCCACGAGGCGAAGAAGAGGGCAAGAGAACGAAGGGCACAGGAAAGCTTGCCCAGAAGAACGCGGACTTCAATGGACTGAGTCATAAGCGCTATGTCATCTGCATAAAGGGACAAGTTACAACCTGGAGGAAGAGGGATGTCGTGGATGAACAAGGGGTAAAGAAGTGGGGAGAGGAGGGACCCCTGAGGGACACTGGCACGAATGGGACGGGATGAGGATATCACACGGCGTTTAGGCAAACCTGGAACGTTCGGCCTAACAGAAAGGATCGAAAGAGGTGAATGAAGTAGGTGAATAGGCAGTCCAACAGCAAGTAGTTTAAGGAGAAGACCAGGATGAGACACGGAGTCAAACGCCCTCTGGACGTCCAGTACTACGAACCCTGTGTGAACGCGCCTGGAAAACTCGTCCGTTATCAGATCAACGACCCGGGCTAGGGCGTCGGTGGAAGAGTGGTGGGCCCTAAACCCTAACTGATGATCGGGTAGAAGACGGTTATCCTCCACCTAGCAAAGAAGACGTTTCAATATGACCCCCTCCACTACCTTGCTCACACAGGAGAGAAGTATATTTAATATTATTCAGAGAAATTAATCAATAATGGTCGCAAATAAATTTTCTCGTCTCAATAAAACACAGAATGGGATTACATCTATCTCATTTAGACCAGGACCTGAGGATGATGTGTGATACGCATTGAAACGCGTCTTCCTTAAATATTTGGCAGTCTACATAGTCATTGATCAAAAGAGAAGAAGAAGATTATTTGTGAGAAACAAGAAGTTAATCAAGATGTATTTATTAAACCATTTAATTTTTTTCACTTAGACATATACAATATAAAATTTAATTATTTAACCTTCAGATATATTACAATATTTCTCATCTTAATTAATACTCTAAATTATAATGCAACATCACTTTAATTCTCAATAAATTATTATCTCTTTATTAATCGTTTTTTTTCTTTTCTGTTAATTTGATTGGTCATTTAAGATTGAATATTTAAAAAAAATCTGTTCTAAATTTCTCACTAATAAGACGTTCTCAGCTCGTGAGTTTTTAATTATATTTTTTATGTGTTTATTTTACCAACAACGATTGTTTCATCTACGGTATGTGTTATGTTATTATACATTATTAATAATTTTTTAACTAATCTGACTTGCATCTAAACTTATTTAGTTCCAATTTATTAGTAATTATTATTTATGAATTTATTGCTCTCCTTAAATATGTTTGAAAAAAGAAAAGTGTAGTTGACAGGGCCGGAAGCTTTTTGGTCTTTCTAGCTCTTTTGTGAGTTAACGACATAAAGTTTGGCTAGCAAGCAGTTGGAAGCAATGAAATATTTTGAAATTTTTGTAGTGCCTGATATTATATAAACACACCTTGGTTATAAAATGGCGGAATGCCGTGTTGTTTTAAAACGTAAAGTATCTAATCTCACTATTTTATTTAATTATTTCAAATTAATTTATTAGGTGTTGTCTAAATCAATGATTATTGATATCGTAGGTTAAATTATGTTATGCTTAATCCGCGCTATTTCAGCTGTTAGACCTTTTTTAGCTAAAAGTTTATATCTAATATTTTTACAAATTCCCACATCAATCCATTATATCTAGTCATTAAACGTAAACAAAAATACTAAACAAACCTCAAGCCCTAAAAATCGTACAACATACTTCTCTCCTCAAGTAATAATCAATCCCATTTATATTAAAACATAACTAACATTAACCTAACTTTCTTTTCGTTAACAATGTCAACTTAGTTAAAACTTGAATACATAAATGTCCTACTCGTAATTCACCTATTTCATCCGCAGATGGTGGACTACATAAAATGAAATTACACTTAAATAGTATATTAATTAAATATGATGTCTAGTATTTTATTATTAGGTATTAATTTACAGTACTATATAGGGGTAAGGTGTCAAACTTCTGTGCTGGCGGCCGGGGTTCAATCCTCGGTCCCGGCACAGTTTTATCTGATTACCAAGCCCCTCCTTCACCTCTGACAAGACGTGTATTAATCACATCTTGTGAATGTGGGGAATGCCAGGCCTCCACCGTGGTTCGGATCCCACGTTAAACTGTAGGTCCTCCATTTCATCTCACAATCACCCGACCATTACACATTAGCGTAAGTGCGTACAACCCGAACGGGTAGTAAGACGCGGTGCTAATAATAATAATAATAATAATACAGTACTATAATCCATTCACCCTCATTTGTGTGAAGGTAAAGTGAAAAACCATTTAGGGAAAACCACTCAGTGCACCCGACCAGGATTGAACACGGATCTTTCTGTCTTTGGTAGTCTAGTCCAACTCGATAGAAACGCGTCACACCATCCGGCCACTGGAGTGGGTTATTTTTGATATTAAGTTTCCACAATGATCCCCCACCTGATGCGTGTGTAAATTACAAAGATAGTAACTAATAAACAAATGTTTTTATGTTTGTATTATTATTATTGTTATTATTATTATTATTATCACCGTGTCTTACTACCCGTCCGGGTTATACGCATTTAGCCTAATGTGTAATGGTAGGGTGATTGTGAGATGAAATGGAGGACCTACAGTTTAACGTGGGATCCGAACCACGGTGGAGGCCTGGCATTCCCCACATTCACAAGTTGTGATTAATACACGTCTTGTCAGAGGTGAAGGAAGGATTTGGTAATCAGATAAAACTGTGCCGGGATTGAGGATTGAACCCCGGCCGCCAGCACATAAGTCTGACACCTTACCCCTCTAGACCACCAGGTCACCTTTATGTTTGTATTAACAGATTGTTTATAAAAAACACCAAGAAAAAAAAAGAGACGGTTTTAAACCCATCATGTTGCTTATCAAATGATTTACATATTCTGGACACTCTCATACTCGCTAACTGCAACCTTAGATTAAAATTTAATAAAAATTCGATCATTTAGAAACCATCTTAGGTGGTCGCATGGTCTTGGACGTTACTATCGCAGTAGACTGAACTGCCAATAAGTAACAGGTAAATTTACTTTCAAATCTCAGTCGGGTGTGGGTTTTTTCATAAATGGTTTCACACTTTCACTCCACACAAATATGGGTACATTTCCTCTAAACGCAACCTTCCTTATCCCCTATACATTAGTGTAATTAGTACAAATGTGTAGTGACCGGACGAGTAGTAAGACGCGGTGTTAAAAAAATAGTCATTTAGAATTGAATGGAATAGTTTATTTTAGTTTATACTCACTAAAAAAAATAGTACATTTTAAAAGTATTTCTCAACCTTTGGTGAAGGTCAAAAAAAGGTTGGCTAGACTCGTCACACTAGATCACCGTTAATGTGGTGGTTAGGCTTTGAATACTGGCCGGGTGCTTTTGAAATTAATTTTCCAGAGGGGCTTTGTCACTTTAGGGGTCTATGTGATTTCTTTCTTTTTGTGGGGGTACTTCCTTATACTAACCCTGTTAGCGTGCTACTAACCCTGTTAGCGTGCTACCAATACCCTTATCGTAACTCTTTGTATCGAACATAATACTAAACAGGTGCAGTGGTATAGTGTTCTGTGCACCTGGCTACAAACCTGGTGGCCACAGGTTCGATTCTCGGCTAGTAGCATGAATAATTTTCCTGAAAGGGGAACTATCTCGATGGTAACCGTGGTTTGGTTAGTTAGGTTTAATATCGTTATTGGCTTCACGCCTTTATAATAACGATTATGATGTAATCTCACTGCGGGAACGACTTATAGACAACCTGGACAACCTTCTGTTCCCACAGAGAGGCTTTAAGTCTACATATAGGGGCGACCGAACTAGATATCTATCACCCAGGAAAACTGAAATTAACCGAGAATTTGAAGTGATCAGGGAAAATCGGAAATTTGGCAAATTGTTAAAAAAAAACAGGAAAATATATTACTCAAAATATTAAATATAGTAATCATTAAATTACGATGCTATACATACTGTCTTTTGTTTGTAGCTGTGTAATATGTTTTATAATTTTGTAATTCCTACTAAGTTATGTTAATACAAATATAAAAAAAATGTTCATTTACATTTTAAAACTTAATATTATTCATATAAAAAAAATTTAATAAAAACCGTGCAGAAGAAAGGGAGGGGTGGTATGTGTAGAAGGGTGCAAGATACTTTTAAGTCGGTGAATTTTTGGAAATGATCAGGGGGAAAAAGTCAGGGATTTTATTGGTCAAGACACCAAGAATCTCTCAGCTGTAAAATATGCCATACACTAACAAAAAAAACCTTAACTCAGTGAACTTTTTTTATTACTATCTTAAAATAAAAACAACAATAGGCCATCATATTCCTCTTTGTCTCCTCACACCGTTGAAACAAGAATATATATTTTCAAAATGTAAAAATTAAACATTATAAAGACTTTAAACTTGTTCTAGGTTTAAAATTGGAACCATGTGACACTGAACCTATCAAAATGGAAGACAATATCACGCAAATCTTGAAAAATAAAACAATCGACACGAGACAAAGCCTCGAAGTTGTCGTGAAAGACAATTTTAAACTCAAGTCCGAGGTAAGATTATTAAATATTACATTCGCTCTATAAGATATCACCTGCTTCGGTGGCTTAGTTAGCTAACGCACCAGTTTCGTGTTGAGCTAGACTGCCGAGGATGGGGAGATCGAGGTTTGAATCTCAGTCACATGAATGGGGTGACGGGAGTTTTCCTAAATGGTTTTCCACTCTCCTTCCACACAAACGCGGGTTCACTTCCTCTATATACAACCTTCCCCATTCCTAACCTATTAATGTATTAATCAGTACTTAAGCGTATAACCCTAATGAGTTCGCATAGTAAACAGGGTGTCAACCATCCGGAAAAACTGGAATTAGTCGGGAATTAGAGGTTGTCAGAAAAAAAATGGAATAATTAGGGAATTTGGTAAATAAAATAACTGAGAAAATGTTGTTTTACTCAAAATATTAAATATAATAATCATTAAATTAGTAAATTATAATGCGATTCAGACTTGTCTTTTGTTTGTAGTTGTGTATTATATTTTATAATTTTATAATTCCTACTAAGCTATGATAATACAAATAAAAAAAAGATTAACAAAATCTGTGTGGAGAATGGGGGAGGGACATACTTTTGAGTCGGAAAATTTTAGAAAATTATCAGGGTGTAGCGTTTATCGTATAAAAGCTACAAGATTTAAACGCAAAAACAATTTAAAAAAAAAGAACAATATAACTTCGACTACGCCTACATAGGATGGAGTCAACTCACCTAGGCCCCATTTTGCTTGTTGTGCCTCCCCCAGACGATCCCCCCCCTCCCCCCCCCCAACGAGCACCTCATACTACGTTGAAAGTTCCGCACGTACTAAATGTGTGAAAAGTGCAACAGAATGAACTTATATTTCACCCGAGGCATGCTGGGAATTCTGTGACGTTGCTGATCTAGAAACCGATGTATTGCTAAAGTGTTGTTCTCGATGGTTCACCGAGCTTGTAGATTTTTCTACCCATTGTATTACCACCCCATCCCTCTCTTGTTTCTTGTTCTCCTTTGTTTGTGCTAACCCCTCTCTCCCCCCTCTCAGAGCTAGAGCTTTCATATATATACTTGTGCTGTGCGTATGGTAATCACTCTTGTCAGGATACCGTCCTTGGACACATCTTGGTGTCAAGGATGTTCATAAGGTATAAATTACGTTTCTGCCATAAATATTGTTATTTTATTTAAATTATATCATCATAGTTGGGGATAATATATATATGACCTTGATTTTGTTATAGATTGGATTAATTATGGTAAATTATGTTAGCAAGTTTTGTTACGTTGGCAAAATAAAAGCAAAGTCCCCTTTTTTGAACTCGCGTGTTAGCTGCGTTTTCTCGGACTAATATCATAGAAAGGGTCGTGATATTTCCTTTTGAGTTTTGAGTAGGACTATTATTGCACATAATGTATACCCCGTATGGGGTGAGACGTCATTCAGTTTGTCGAATGTATTAACTATATATATATCAATATTATAGCCCGTCCGGCAAATGTTGCTACGATTTAATGTTCACACGTTTTTGTATAGTCAGTTAAACTTTATACCCAGTAAGGCTTAAGATGTCAAGGTTTTGTAAATGTTAGATTTAGGTAAAATCTAAAACTTAGAGCCCATCTGGCTGTAAATTAGGTTAATACTCTTTAATTTTGTGGCTATTCCCCTTTTGTAATATGTTGTATTACGCTAATGTGTATTTATGTTGACGAGAAAAGACCATTACTGTATTTATTATAAACAAGCTTTAATACTATTGAGGAAGGTCGCTGAGGCTTGTTGTTATTAGGTTTTCTACTGCTATACATATGTATTGATATTAGTATTCAAATCAGGGTGATTGTGCAGACCCATCGTTATTACCTTTCTAATAATTACTTCTATTATTATTACTACCTGGTGGTCTAGGGGTAAGGTGTCATACTTCTGTGCTGGCGGCCGGGGTTCAATACTCGGTCCCGGCACAGATTTATCTGATTGCCAAACCCTTCCTTCACCTCTGACAAGACATCTTGTGAGTGTGGGGAATGCCAGGCCTCTTACACATTAGCGTAAGTGCGTATAACCCGAACGGGTAGTAAGACGCAGTGCTAATAATAATAATAATAATAATAATAATAATAATAATTACTATAATATATTTATAGTTAGTTTTGGATGATTAATGTGACCCATTGTTGTCATATTTCCAAAATATTTTATATTATATATATTTATATTCTTCCTTCATATTAGGGGGATTGTTAAGAAAGACAATTGGTATTGTTCTACATACACATATGTTCATAAATTTATCTTATTGTTTAATTTTAACCTTTTTTGATTATAATATCATTTATCTTCTGTTTATCAAAATAAATTATTTAATATCTTATGTTAATGCTTATCTTCTCTTATAGTAGTCCGGTGAGGATCTAATTGAATGAAATATGTCCCGTCCTCTACCCTGATCTCGGCTAAATTGTGAGTCCTCTAAATAATATTTGTGAAGTGGGTTCATGGAAGAAGAATGACCTATATGCCGGAGTACGACCTATTTCTCATATGACGGTCCTATCGGCTCCTTTGCAATTATTGTTTATTTGTTTTTGGTATTTTATATTTAAATTAAAATCTTGTTTACCCGCCTTTATTCTCGGGAGAATAAGGGTGGTGTTACAAGGGGGAAAACCCGGGAATTTCATCGGTCAAGTTGAGTAGACACCATTGGTAAAGACGCGGCGCTAAATTAAATTAATTAAATTATAAGATATCGCATCTTGGTTAAACTAAATACGGAATAAAATAAGTTACAACCTTGGGGACCTTCTGGATTTGCGCATCAAAGCTCTACTTCTGAGCTATCCAGGTTTGTATCTTATTCAGGGCCATTAGCGTCTTAATGTGGTGGTTAACTTATGAGGCGAGCCAGTGTGATATAACGTTGGCACTCGAAACCCAGAGGTTTTAGGTTTGATTCCCTTATCTGGATTGTTCTTTTTCATTACATTGATTTTTTTATGCCTTGTACCCCCACATAATAATAATTATGACAACAACAATAACTCTATTATCAATATAGATAAATGGTGGCTTCAGACAGGGCAAATAGGGAAAAGTCAGGGAATTTTTGGATGACAGGGAAATGTCAGGGAATTTAACTAAAAATATGGAAAAGTCAGCTAACTAAAAATATGTCTAAAATATTGCATTCATTTTTAAAATAACTGATAAAACTGTTTATGTTTAGTAGATACAAACTTTTTTTAATATGTGATCAATAATAAATAAAACAAAAGACATCATCCACCATTAAAACTGGAAAAAAAATAGTCATGGAAAAATTGAAAAATGTTGCCTTGAAAACCTGGAAAAGTTGGAGGGAATTTTGTAAAATATGTTTTGTAGCCACCCTGAGATAGTAACACTAACAACAATAACAATAATAGCATTTATAAACAATACCAACAACAACAAAAAACACAACAATAAGTCAAAATAACAAATAATAATAATATATTTATCAATATTGATAACAATAACTATAATAACAACTGCCACAACACAATAATAAACAGTATTATTATGATATTTCAAATTAATATTTGGTTCCTGCTTACGCTTATAACGTTTTCTAAAGCTACTGCAATGACTCTTGTTACTATCCGCTCCTTGAAACAGAATCAACGTCAACATCTTGGGCGAGCTGAACTTTAACCAAGATCCTTGTCGGTGACCGTATGATATAATGCGTCATTCTCGCAATAGGCTGGGTTGCTGGTGACAGGAATATTGACGGTTCGAATCTTGTTTGGGTGTACCTTTTTTTTTTTTTTTTTTCCACTCTGCATCCACACAAATGTGAGTACATTTTATTAAAATTTATGATCTTCATTTCTAATCCCCATTGGAGTAAATTTGTGCCTAGCCAGGATGGGCAGTAAGACTTTTGTACATACAAATGCTAACCAAGAAATTACTACCGTATTCAAATTTTTATTTCATATCCTCATCGAGCAGCTAATTGATCCCATGGTGTAGTGGTTGGTGCACCTGGCTACAAGACTAGAAGTCTTAGGTTCGATTCCAGCCTGATAACATGGATATTTTTCCTTTAGGGGAATTATCCCGACACTCACCAGGGTTTGGTTAATTAGGTTTAAGACTCACCCTGGCTCTACAACATCATAATAACTATCATCACATGACCTTGTTGCGGGTATGACTTGTAGACAACCTCCATAGCTGTACCTTGGGCAACGTGGTTTGCCACCAGAGCGGCTAATAGTCTACATACAGGGGCGACCAAACCTGGACATAAAAGTTCTTCCTGGTCAAATGTGTCGTACGAACAAAAAAAAACAGCTAATATTCTAGACAATTTTTTTTGGTACAATAGCTTACTACGTGTTTTGGTTACACTAATATATTAGAGATGAGAAAGGTAAAATCTAGAGGAAATGTATCTGCATTTGTGTGGAGAGAGAGAGGAAAACCCGACCGTGAATGAGGCAAACCCTGATCGCCCCATCTTTTTTAGACAAGCGACACCTCGAATAATTCAATCAACCACTGAAGTGGATTCCTAGACATATAAAAAAATTCCTTTAAAAACATGTTTTACTTGTATATTTGTATGATGTTGTTAGTATTCCATTTTTAAAAATTTTTTCTTTCATTTTACAGATCGAGTTGTTTTTCCAAGATTATGGAAATGACACCATCGAGACAGAAGTCAATGACGATCTTGAAACAGAGGAGTGCCCACTTTCGTTCAAACGTGGAAATGAAGTAAATATAATCTCACGGTTCAAATCTCACTGAATCACACAACTCTTTAACCCATTCCCTGGCATAAGCAGGGCCCAGCAGCCATTTTACTATTGTATGCTCTTATCTGACAAATATTTTCCCTACTCAATTATTTTCTCAATTTTTTTTTTAACATCGTGTCTTACAACCAGTTCAGGTTATACGCCTATATACTAATTACACTAATCTTAATTATAGAGACAGACACAACTACCAGCCCTCCGACTGTTAACTCATCACTGTGAAAGGGTAAACCCACATTTCACCAATGATCAATTTTTTGTCCATACCAGGAATCAAACCCGGAACCCTTAGCTCCGGAGGCAGACGCGCTACCGGCTGATTATTATTATTATTATTATTATTATTATTATTATTATTATTATTATTATTATTATTATTTATTATTATTATTATTATTATTATTACCGCGTCTTACTATCTGTTCGGGTTATACTCACTTACACTTACGCTAATGTGTAATGGATTGTGAGATGAAATGGAGGACCTACAGTTTAACGTGGGATCCGAACCACGGTGGAGGCCTGACATTCCCCACATTCACAAGTTGTCTTGTCAGAGGTGAAGGAAGGGTTTGGCAATAAGATACATCTGCGCCGAGACCGGGGATTGAACCTTGGAACCTCTCAGCACAGAATTCTTGACACCTTACCCCCCTAGACCACCAGGTCACCTAACTCTCCGCTACCGACTGAGCTAAGGCGTAAGACTTTCTCATTTATTTCTGTATTCATGGTAGTATTATAGCATTGTTCAGACTGGCTAAAAAAGTACACTGGTTCATTAATGAATTGGACTTCAATAACTTATTACAATGACAAGGTGACCTGGTGGTCTAGGGGGTAAGGTGTCGGACTTCTGTGCTGGTGTCCGGGGTTCAATCCTCGGTCCCGGCACAGATTTATCTGATTTCCAAACCCTTCCTACACCTCTGACAAGACATCTTGTGAATGTGTGGAATGCCAGGCCTCCACCGTGGTTCGGATTCCACGTTAAACTGTAGGTCCTTCATTTCATCTCACAATCACCCTACCATTACACATTAGTGTAAGTGCGTATAACCCGAACGGGTAGTAAGACGCGGTGCTAATAATAATAATAATAATACAATGACAAGATAATTTGGCAAAGACGTTGTTAAACACCCGCTAAAGGGAATGTGTATATTTTATTATGCATGGAAGAAGGTGCAGTTAGTATAATCTTTTAACAACTTATCGTTGCGTGTTTCACACTTCTTCCTGATTTGAGTTCCGTAAAAAAATCTTCCGCGGATAGAGGGTGCTGCGCGGTTAGATCAAAGAACCCGATGGCTGTTAGTCTCAGTTTTCTAGACTGGGACCGGTATATTTTAGTTAAAATAGTTCCTAATTTCCCCTCACAGGTCTGAATTGAGCTCGTTACAAATTTAGTGTCTTACAGAAAATCTAGGGTTGCCAAAGATCGGACCTCTTTTTGTAACCCAGGTTATTTATTTCCGTTATGCAATTCGGGCGACATCTTTTTCTGTTATTTTTTATTTAAACCACTGGCCGGATTGGTAGGTTACAATAAAATGGGTTGTGGGCTGTCGATGGCTCAGGAATGGGAACAATTGTACGGGGATCCGTTTTGGAACCTTGGCCATTTGAACTGAAGGTGGCTTAAAGAAAAACTATGATTAATACACTTGACGGGGATTCAAACCTTAATATCTCCGTCCATCAGAAGTTGGTTTATTGCACAGTGAGAGTAAGAGGTTCTTCCTGTGAACATTGGACTGTAGTAACTGTTCTAGTTGTCAGATAAGGTTCTTCCTATGAACATTGGACTGTAGTAACTGTTCTAGCAGTCAGATAAGGTTCTTCATATGAACATTGGACTGTAGTAACTGTTCTAGCAGTCAGATAAGGTTCTTCATATGAACATTGGACTGTAGTAACTGTTCTAGATGTCAGATAAGGTTCTTCATATGAACATTGGACTGTATTAACTGTTCTAGCTGTCAGATAAGGTTCTTCTTATGAACATTGGACTGTAAATAAATGATCCAATTACAGATTTTGTTTGAAAGTCAAGGGTTCATCAGTCAGCCCTTTATATCAGAAGACGATGATCAAGACTACCGCATAATGACGGAACCTCCTCCTTATTGTATCTCCCAATCAATCAATGAAGGCATTTTGGTGAGTAGCTAAACCATTTTTCTGTAATTAATTAACTATTCATACATTACTGCGTTTGGTTACATGTTCAAGTTTTATAAATTTATATTAATAAAATTACGGGTTTATGTTACATTTGTTTGTCGGTAATGAGCGTTGTGTGATATCTACCGCACGCAGAGGTCAGAAATTTTAAAATTAACATCCCTTGTGCATAAACATGTGTACCTAGAAGCTGGAATTTTAAATTTTTTTATTAGTATTTGTTTTCTTAAATCTATTAAAAGCTCGCTCGGAAGAAATAAAATGAAGTTCTTTTTCCTATGTTTGTCTATCTGAAGCAAGGAAAAGCTTTAAAAAGAGAAACCACCAATCCAGGGTGTCTACCAATACTGGAAATATACTTGATTTTATTTTTGATACCGAAAATACTGGAATATACCGGAATTTTGAATCGGATACCGGAAAAAATATTTAGCCTTTTTTTATATTGAGTTAAATGTTGGATCATACATTTTGAGATCCCTGATATTATTCGGACTACTGATAGTTCTAGTTCGACCACCCCTCAATTACTCCCTCTCTGATCTATCTTGTTTGACACACAATTAGATGACCTTGCTGTGGGGATGTTTGCCTCCCTTGCTGACCTTTCTCTACACTGAGCCCTCCCTCTTACATACCAGAGAAAGAAACAAATATCTGTCTTGACTACACTAGCAGACAACCTCCTTACCCACCCCTCCCCACCAAACTTGTTCCCATCAGTAACCATTATGAGTGATGAGTTACTAGTAACTGCTCCAGTTCAAACTATTGGTGTACCTACCTGACCTTGACATTCTAATGGCACAGTACAGTGTTTGTTGTGTTCTTCACTTCATCCCCCCCCCTCTCTTCTATCCGCCCAAAAGAAAAACTACCCTTCCTAAGCTTGCCCTGGTGTGAGTATTCTGCAGCTCCCACTTGTTTATCTTGTGACCTTTGTGTTTAAGAAGAAATGAGTAAACTCAGAGGAAAACCCTCTTTTAAAGATGATTGTTTGGACAGTACAGTGTTTAAAGAGCTGTGGTTACAAAAAGTGGATTGTAATAAAAGTTAAGGCCATTGTTCTTTGTGTAAAACTAACTTTGATATGAGTAACATGAGAATATCTTCAATCCGATCTCATGCCAAGGGAAAGAAACATGTTGACAGAGTGAGAGCTGTTAGTGGGGGCAAACAAATATTGGACTTGGTCCCTGCGACCAAATATACAGTCTCATCTGTAGGCCTACATGAAGATGTACATTTTAGTGAAACTAGACCTAGTTGTTCTATTCAGAGCTTCCTTGTCAAAGATGAAGTTTCTCGTGCTGAAATATTGGGGGATATTAATCAAGTAATGACACTTTCTTCAGCTACAAGTTTTTCTGCTTGTAATGATCTTTTCAAAGTAATGTTATCCAATACTGATATTCTCCAGAAATTTAAAATGCATAAAGAGAAACTTGGATATGTCATTGTGTATGGACTAGGTCCATTTTTTCAAAAGCGAGCTTGTGAATATGGTTAAGCAATGCTCATGTTATTGTATTTCATTTGATGAGAGCATAAATGCTGTGACTCAGAGTGGAAATGGAATTCATTCTAGATAATTAACATCTTGATTTTTATTCATGTAACACCTCAAGATATATTAATGAACTTTATATCTGCACTAAAAGACGAGGGCTTTGATCTTTAAAAAATGCTTCATGTTTCCATGGATGGACCAATTGTAAACATCACATTTCTAAGTGATCTTAAAAATTACTTGAATGAAGATTCTCCACAAGATCTCGAGTTACCGGAATTTGGAACTTGTTCCTTACACATTGTCCATGGTGCTTACAAAACAGCACATGTTTACTCTAGTTGGACTATTAATCAGTTTTTTGCGTTTGCTATATTATTTATTTAAAGATTGTCCAAAAGGACGTGCAGACTATCAAAGAATAACAGGATCATCTTATTTCCCGATGAAGTTTTGTTCTATTAGATGTGTAGAAAACTCAAGGGTGTTGGAGAGAGCAATGTCAATGCTGTCTTATTTAAAACAGTATTTTTATTCTATCCAGCATCCTCCAAAATCTGATAGTTTTCGAACATTAGGCAATTTTGTGAAGGATGAACTTCTGACATCAAAGTTGGGATTCATGCTGTCAATCTCAATTGAGTTGGAGCAATTTCTCATCGAATATCAAACCAATCAACCTCTTTTGCCATTTATGTTTGCAGATCTAAATAATCTACTTGAGCACTTGATGAACAGAATTCTAAAATGTGATGTAACAAATTCAGCAAATACCTCCGAAAAAATTGTTAGTCGTTGATTTAAAGAACCAATCCAACATGAAATCACTCCTTACTGTAGATATTGGGTTTGCAGCATTATCATCAGCTTTGAAAGCCATTAAAGATATCAAGATACTTCAGTTCAGAGGAGATTGTCAAAAATTCCTAGTTGATCTCTGCAACAAACCTTTCATATGTGTCCACTCTCCTACAAAGTTGTCTCTCTCCTTCAGTCATGCTCAATCCGTCTGTTAGGACCAATAGGATAACTTGTCCATTAGAAGTCCTACTAGACAAGAAACAACTATCTAGCGTGCAAGCTGATGTACTACTTGGACTTTGTATCAAAGCAACAAGTTATTGACTAACTTAAACAATTCACTTCACATGTTGACCAGCTTGATAAGTTCTTCATGAATATTTTTTATAGAGTAATTGCATCCCAAGAACTACAATATTTCACTAAAAAGAATTGTTGTTCTCTTCCATAGCAATGCAGCCGCTGAGCAAAGTTTTTCTGTGAATAAAGAATGTCTGGTTGAAAACCGACATGAGGACAGCCTTATGGGTCAACAGGTAACTTATGATGCAGTCACTGTAGCTGGGGGACTTCTAAATATGACAATTTCAAAAAAGATGCTTCATGCTGTGAGGAATGCATCAGGAATAAGGAAAGAAGCGCTTGAAAAGAAGAAAAGGATTATTATTATTATTATTATTAGCACCGCGTCTTACTATCCGTTCGGGTTATACGCACTTACGCTATATGTGTAATGGTAGGGTGATTGTGAGATGAAATGGAGGACCTACAGTTTAACGTGGAATCCGAACCACGGTGGAGGCCTGGCATCAATACATTCACAAGATGTCTTGTCAGAGGTGAAGGAGGGGTTTGGTAATCAGATAAATCTGTGTCGGGACCAAGGATTGAACCCCGGCCACCAGCATAGAAGTCTGACACCTTACCCCTAGACCACCAGGTCACCAAGAAAAGGATTGAACTAGACTTAAGTCAGAAAAGAAAAACAGCATCTGAAGACATAAGGAAATTAGAAGTGAAAAGAAGAACAGTTTTGCAGAAAGCAAAGGAAGAGGCAGAAGTGTTAGAACAGGAAATGCCAAAAATTAAACAAATTTTATGGTTGAATGAATTTTAACCTTGGCCTTCATTCTAAACAAATATTTGGTTTTTGGGTTTTATCATCTTAATTTTTAATAATGTTAGGTAACTGCAATTATCTTTATTTCCAAGTAGTTTTTATCAAAATAATATTTGTTGGTTATTTTTCATTGAAGATTGTGTATATTTATTACTATAAATTTACTAAACAAATTCATGATCAAAAATATAACTTGTGGAAAGTATCGACTGTCAACGGGTGGTGGAGATAATGGTTTTTGTGGTAGAGTAAGAATGTTATCATTCTTTGAATTTGCACCACCAGGGCTGATAATTGTACCTCTAAAGTTCTATGAGTAAGATGAAATGACCCACCAATTTTGACAGGAGAGGTATTTTCACATACCTTCCATGGTTCTTTTAAATACCACTTGGAACCGACAGCTTTAATTTCCCTTCGAAGGATGTTTAGCTATGATTTTTCTCGCTAAAGAAAAAGCCTTCGGCTTCTGTTGGGTTCAGACCCACGAACATCGGTTCCTGAGGCGAGCACTTTACCCCAAGACACCCCACGAAGTTGACGATGGTATAGGTCATTCAAAAAATATAATGTGTATGTGTGTGTGAGTGCATATATTAAAGATGGGTCGGATCCACCTTTTTTAAAATCCGAAACTTAATTTTTCCATCAAATCCCTAATTAAAATTTGAATTTTATATTATTATTAGCACCGCGTCTTGCTACCCGTTCGGGTTATACGCACTTACGCTAATGTGTAGTGGTAGGGTGATTGTGAGATGAAATAAAGGACCTACAGTTTAACGTGGAATCCGAACCACGGTGGAGGCCTGGTATTCCACACATTTACAAGATATCTTGTCAGAGGTGAAGGAAGGGTTTGGAAATCAGATAAATCTGTGCCGGGACCGAGGATTGAACCCCGGCCGCCAGCACAGAAGTCTGACACCTTACCCCTAGACCACCAGGTCACCTACTTGAATTTTATAAAAAAAAATTGTATGTATAAATGTTTAACTTTCTCAATAACTAGAATTTTTTTTCCTTCACTTCTGATTTTGTTTACATTAAATGGTAAATTAATAATCTGGTGTTTAGATGTTAGTTTTTTCCTATCATTATTTTGGTTTTAACCACAAGAAACTATTTTAATGCGTTTAAAAAATAACTCAAACTTAGTACCTATTTAAAAAAATTATTTTGATTTGAGTCTTGAATCCATGAATATTCCTTGAAGGTTCGAGGGTTCCATCCTCGGTATGTACTAGAATATATGCGTCAATACACTTGATTCTTGATGCACAAATTATTAATTATGACAGAGCTAGGCCTACCCTAACATTCTATCATTTTATAATTTTGAAATAGGGATATTTTTTCTCTGAGTACCTTTCATATATACTGGACTTTCAAAACAATAGTCGGGTAGACATCCTGCCATTGCATTGCGTGATCACCCTGAGCACTTCTTGTAGTATATACTGCCGAAGATGGGGGGATTGACCCTGGTCGGTTGCACTTATGGAGTTTTTCACACTACTTATATGTAAATGCAGGTGCATTTCCTCTAAATTAAACCTTCCTGATCCTTAGAACATAAGCATATATTTTGAACGGGTAAGTAAGAAAGATAGTAGATAAACTAATTACGCTATTGTATTAGAAGCTATAAAGGTTGAATATAAATAAAATGTACCTGCATTCACGTTTAACGAGAGTAGAAAACCATTTAGGAAAAACCACGCTCGGTACACCCAACTGGTAGTTGAACACCAATTTACCCGTCATCGACAGTCCAGTCTAACCGGGAACAGCTGGTTCGTGGATCCCTTAATGTAGGATAAATGATTAAAAAACAATTATCATGAATTTACAGTATGTTTTAGAGATAAATTATTCATAATATATTTATAATATAACTATAATTACAATAAAAATGAAAATAAAATATATTAATAAATTATGTATTAGGTACATTTATAATTAGTGATAATTTATGTGAACAATAAGACTATTTGTGTGACCTTAAGATATCATTGAAAATTATACCAATTTTAGCGACCATCATCTTAAGTCTTATTCCACACTTGGACGATTTNCCCCCCCCCCCCTTACCCCCCACTTCCCCCCCACACACTTTTCATCCTCACGTTCTCGTCGGGACTTAATATGGGAAGGTATCTCAATTGTGTTTAGTAGATAACAGCACTCTACCCTTTTTTATAACATTTTGTAATAACTAATACATATATAAAATTACGTCACGGATTCCCTGGATGATCTTGCAGACCCCCTGTACAAGCCTCGGGGGACCCCTGAGGGTCCGCAGAGCCCACTTAGAGAACCACTACCTTAGACTATTCTGTGTGAAATATTATATGTTCCTCGTTTTATGTAAATATTTCTTTGGTTACAGGGGAATACGGATGATGTTGAATCCTCTCACAACTGTAAGGATTCCAACTCACAGTTTTTCTGTCGGAATAGTTCGGATTGTGAGGACGACTGGAAACATTGGACAGTACACAGGCATGTCTACATACTTGAGATGTGCAGAATAGAGGATTGTTCCAAGTATGCTTCGGAAGGGGAGTATTGCGGCACACATGGAGATATTTATATCGACAGGAATTTCAATGGAGAAGACTGCCCCAAACAAACTACGGACGATGAATATCGCCAAGGACTTGAGGAAATGTCCAACCATAAGAAGAACAAGGGAGACGATTGTCCTAAACCCGCTGAGAAAGATAGATATTGTTCGGGCCTAACGTGTGATAATTATTCGGACACTATAAATCACACCAAAGAAGATGGTTTTAAACCTGTCAAGAAAGGTGGATACCGTATAAAACATGGTGGTGTTTATATCAAAATTAAATGCATGGAAAAAGATTGTTCCAAACGAGCTAATAAAGGTGGATATTGTGCAAAACATGGTGGTATTTCTATTATAATGAAATGCATAGAAGAAGGTTGTTCCAAACGAGCAAAGGATGGTCGATATTGTGCTAAACATGTTGGAGTTTCCATTAAAAGAAACTGCATGGAAGAAGATTGTTCCAAACGAGCTAATAAAAGTGGATATTGTTCAAAACATGGTGGTATTTCTATCATAATGAAATGCATAGAAGAAGATTGTTCCAAACGAGCGAAGGATGGCGAATATTGTGCAAAACATGGTGGTGTTTCCATTAAAATGAAATGCATAGAAGAAGATTGTTCCAAACGAGCTATTAAAGGTGAATATTGTGCTAAACATGGAGGTATTTCTACCAAAATGAAATGCATAGAAGAAGGTTGTTCCAAACAAGCAAATAAAGGTGGATATTGTGCAAAACATTTTGGTATTCCTATCAAAACTAAATGCATAGAAGAAGGTTGTTCTAAATTAGCAAATACAAATGGATATTGTGCAAAACATGGTGGTATTTCTATCATAATGAAATGCATAGAAGAAGATTGTTCCAAACGAGCAAATAAAGGTGGATATTGTGCAAAACATTGTGGTATTCCAATCAAAACTAAATGCATAGAAGAAGGTTGTTCCAAACGCGCAAATAAAGGTGGATATTGTGTAAAACATGGTGGTATTTTTACCAAAATGAAATGCATTGAAGAAGATTGTTCCAAACGAGCAAATAAAGGTGGATATTGTGCAAAACATGGTGGTATTTCTATCCTAATGAAATGCATAGAAGAAGATTGTACCAAACGAGCAAAGGATGGCGAATATTGTGCTAAACATGGTGGTGTTTCCATTAAAAGAAACTGCATTGAAGAAGATTGTTATAAATTATCAAATAAAGGTGGATATTCTGAAAAATATGGTGGAATTTCTACCAAAATGAAATGCACAGAAGAAGATTGTTCCAAACGAGCTAATAAAGGTGGATATTGTATAAAACATGGTGGTGTTTCTATAAAAAGGAAATGCCTAGATGAAAATTGTTACAAGCAAGCAAATAAAGGTGAATACTGTGTGAAACATGGTGGTGTTTGTATTAAAAGAAAATGCATTGAGGAAGAATGTTCTAAATTAGCAAATAAAGGTGGATACTGTGTGAAACATGGCGTTGTTTATATCAAAATGAAATGCATGGAAGAAAATTGTTCCAAACGAGCTAATAAAGGTGGATATTGTGCAAAACATTGTGGTATTCCAATCAAAATTAAATGCATAGAAGAAGATTGTTCCAAACGAGCTAATAAAGGTGGATATTGTGCAAAACATGGTGGTACTTCTATCAAAAGAAAGTGCGCAAAGGAAGATTGTTATAAAATAGCAAATAAATATGGGTATTGCAGGACACACGGTGGTACTATTAATCATCCAGACAATACAATCGTGAAAGATGATATAAAATTACATAGCCATAGTGGATATTATACGCTTACCAGTGACATTTCTTATAATGAGCGCAAAGTGGATTGCTGCTCCAAGCTAGCGACGAGAGATGATGGTGGCCTAACACATGGTGGATTTTCTTCTTGTATAGAGTTAAGTACAATAGATTGTTCTGATAAAACTCTTGAAAGTGGATCTTGTTTAGTAAATGGTGGCATAGCTTATGATGAACAGTACGAGTCAAAAGATTATTTTAAAAAAGCCAAGAAAGGTGATTATTATGACTCACTTGTCGGTATTACGCCGGACTGTGAAGCTGAAGGTTGTACGAAACCGGCTCGGAAAGGCGGGTACTGCAGGGCGCACGGGAGAGACCATTTAATCTCGGTATGTGCGTCAGAAGGGTGCTCCAAGTTTGCGCAGAGAATCGGCTTCTGTGGCAAACATCGGAAGGCTTTGTGATCTAGCGAGAATTGTCTTAGAATAATATATAAATATAGCTATTAACATGCACTGTGTCTTGTCATCTTGTGGTCAAGAGGTCTCGGGTTCGATCCCTGGGGCTTCCAGAATTTATCTGTGGAGCAGTGGCTCTGTAACGAGGTCGAACTCAGCCCCGTGGAGATATATGAGGAGCTACTTCACTAAAAAAAATTAGTGTCTCCATTCTAGAAAACTGAGATTAATTGCTGAAGGGTTCGTTTTGCTGACCACATGACACCCTCTAGCCACAAAAGTTGGCTCTATCTTCGTCAACAGACAGCTCGGTCGGTATGGTTAGATTGTGGGCCGACTCGCTGGAGTTAAGCTAACTTAGTTCTATCTGCTTCTGCGGCTGCATGGTCTAAGGTGTCCCCCCTCTCAATAAACTAGACTGCCGATGATGATGGGGAGATCGGGGTTCGAATCCTGGTCAAGTGTACCTTTTTATGTTTGGTTTTTCATAAATGTTTTCCGACACTCCCTCCACACAAATGTTTATACATTTAATTTGAATTTTACTTTCCACATTCCTAATCTATTAGTGTAGATGGGGTTTTTTTCCTTTACAAAGAGAAATTTTAAAGAAATTAAAATATTTCGTATACTTTATGTCATACGTACAAAGTACATATAATCCTTACAGTATTAGTAATAATTGAAAATCATAATTTATATAAAAAAAAAAGTCAATTCATGTTTTTCTTTGATGTAATTATTTCCAGAGGAATTATAATTTTTAGGCTAAGTGAGCATAGTGAACAAATGGTAAACACGAAATCTTTCAAATTGCCACAAGTCATGTATATATATTGGCCTATACATATATATTCTCTGCTATTACTGATAATTTAAGTTTCGTAAAAATATGATGAATGGAATCAACTAGCTTAAGCTAGTGACAATGAAAAAATATTCTTGGGAGAACCCAATTATTAAAATCTATAGTTCTCATTCAAGAGCCAATATTTGAATCCTCCTCCTTCCTAAGCTCCTCTTTCCCTCAACCTTTCCTTCTATTACACTGTGCAGAAGACAATTCCTCCTAAGGATGTGTCTGATACAGTTTGCTTTGCTCCGTAGAATCACATTCAAAATGGTTCTCTTCTCACCCACTCTTCTTAGGGCTTGTTCATTTGTCCCCCTGTCTGTCCACCTGATCTTCTCACCACTCTTCTTAGGACTTGTTCATTTGTCCCTCTGTCTGTCCACCTGATCTTCTCACCACTCTTCTTAGGACTTGTTCATTTGTCCCTCTGTCTGTCCAACTGATCTTCTCAAGTCTTCTCCAGCACCACATTTCAAAGCTCTCCAAGTATTTGCTCTCCATCATCTTAAAAGTCCAAGTTTCTACTCCAAATGTATCATTTCATCAGTTTCTTTCTTCCTCTGTTCCAAACTCAACTTGCAGGTCAGTAGATAGATAGATAGATAGATAAATAGTCTCTTTGGCCATGGTGATCCCTGACCTATATATTGATTGTAAATAATATTATTACCCATATTCAATGGTCTATCACCGGGCAATTTGCCCAGCCTATACTTTTAACTGTGTGGCTTGAAAGAGTGCCTTAGCAGTAATAATCTTGCACAAAATATTTTATATTGTTAGTTCATACCATATAGCAATACTATTTAGTATAAGGAAACTTGTGAATGCTTGTCATAAAAAGTTGTTAATTGTGTCTATGTATTGGCTCTAAGTCGACCTCGGTACTCTTAGGGTAAAGTGCTTGTTTCGGGGCCTGTTTGTGGGTTCAAACCCAGTCGACGGATTTTTCTTGGCTGATAAAAATCTGTAGCCTAACTTCTTTCGGATGGGGAAGTAAAGCCATTGGTCCCATGTCGATTGTGACATGTAAAAGAACAAAGTGAGGTATGTTCGCTTATTGAAATTCAGTCTGTAAATGCAATGGGAAATCGCCACTTTTTCTTAAATCCCTTAGCATATGAGATTTATACCAGATGGTGTAGGCAGCACTGACCAACCGAAGGACTGAGCGCATACCCAGCTCCGAATGGATGTAAATCAAATCAAACCCACGTTTTGGATGTTGACTTAAGAAGATTGGCTATAAATGCCTTACTTGGTCTCTTAGGCTATTCAAATTAATATTCTGAAAGTTGGAAAAAATGACACTTGGGCATGGGAATCGAAGCCGGGACCTTTGGCTCAGTACAGTTATACAAATGGTAGAAAAAAGCCAACTACGATGTTGGCTTCGTCATCTGATAACTTGTGATATTAATTGATCGCTCATTTGTAGCTGACGATTCCTGCACGTCCATCACAGACTCTTGTCTTAAAATAATAGTGAAGAATTACCCTAGGCACGGGATGATTCATGGATAGCTCAGTGGTTAGAACATTGGGGTACTTAGCCAAAGGTTCTGGGTTCGATAAGTAAGGTGACCTGGCGGTCTAGTGGTAAGGTGTCGTTCTGGAAGTCTGGGGTTCAATCCTCGATCCCGGCACAGATTTATCTGATTACCAAACCCTTCCTTCACCTCTGACAAGACGTGTATTAATCACAACTTGTGAATGTGGGGAATGCCAGGCCTCCACCGTGGTTCGGATCCCACGTTAAACTGTAGGTCCTTCATTTCATCTCACAATCACCCTACCATTACACATTAGCGTAAGTGCGTATAACCCGAACGGGTAGTAATACGCGGTGCTAATAATAATAATAATAGTCAAGTTCATTTGAGATCTATTGGTTTAGTATTTTACCGACAAATTAATCCAAGGTGTTAAACTGGGGCCTTTGAGAAGTTGATGCAATATGTAATCACCTGACACGATGGTTGAATGGTCTCGGGTGACACACTGGACTGCCGTTGACAGGAACATGGAGGTTTGAACCCCTTTCATATGTACCAAGGGTAATTTCCCCCCTCCCCCAAATGTTTTTCCACTCTCACCTACCGCAAATATTGGTACATTTAATCTCAAACTCAACCTTCCTAATCCCTAACTCAATAGCTCAAATGTTTCTAACCTGAGCAGGTAGCGTGACGCAACAGATCATTCATTGTGATTCTTTTTATCAGCTGTGATTTTGATCTGTACGTGGTTTTACAAAAAAATGTAAATATATTATCTTAATTTTATATTATTACTACCCGTCCGAGTTATACGCATCTTACGCTAATGTGTAATGGTAGGGTGATTGTGAGATGAAATGGAGGACCTACAGTTTAACGTGGGATCCGAACCACGGTGCAGGCCTAGAATTTTAATTTTATGGATCCGAGTATATTTAAATACAATAGGTCACCCCCTTTACGATATTCCGTTAATACAGCCGTTTTAAACAATTTACATGCTCACTATTTCCGGATCTTTGTCCCGGTCTTCTGCCATTTGTCGTCATGACGCGTGCAGTGAATAGTTTAGGACACCATTTCATGTCATTAACTCGGTATTTTTACAGTAGTGATGGGCATTATTAACAAATGATGTTAACTATTCTTTATTGAATGATCATTTGATTGTTTTTATTTGCTAATTTTATATTGATATTTTAAATATATTTATAGGATTATATATATATATATATATATGAAAGCTAAAAAAAAGGCTGTCCCACTTCATATCGGGTCTCTAGATCCAAGCCAGCTGTAGGAGCGAGACTGTTCTGTATATCGGAATTCAGTACCCTACTCCAATTATTATTATTATTATTGGACTTTTTATTGCTAAGAGCGTTGAATTTTCAAAGATATGCCAAAAACACGGGTGTGAGTCGCTTTTACATGTTAAGGGTTTGAAGTTAAAATCTCTTTTCCTCGACTTCGATTCTCACAATCCATCTTTTAATCTTGGAAACATTTTGAAAGAATATGAAAACTTTGATATATTATGAGTATTTTGAAAAATATGACTTGCCATTAAATGATATCTATAATGTAAAAAAAAAAGATAAATCCAGATATGTCGGCATAGAAGAATATAAAAAAAAGTTCTCTTTACCTGCATGCACTTCAACGTAAATATCCACTGGTCCGCATCGTATATTTCACACGGATTTTTGAAATCCTTACCTTATTTCTAATGAGACTGCGTTCACTGGTCCACACTGTAAGCATCTGTCATCGACAATGCTGATGGAATTCTCTGAGGCAGATTAAAATCCGATGCGGATCAGTGGATCCACTCCCCGACATTCGTACCATTTGCATTCAAAATTCTCAACTCGCTCTCTTTGGTTTAGAATCCACAGTGACGTTCTTGCATATGGTCCTTAGGACAATAATAGTTATTGTTTGAAAATCTGTATGCTCCAAATGCAGTGGATGCCGTCAAAACCATTAAATAAATCCTACCCGTGTGATTTGGACCAGTGGACGCCTACATTAATAGAAATTAAATATTCGAAGTAACTTTATGTGATAGAAAAAATAAACTTTGTCTTTGACTTGGATTTTCCTTCGTATGTTTTATGTTTTGCTTCGCAATTTTAAAAAGTCATGTTTTCACCTTAACAATAAATATACTTTTATAAGAAATGTAAGCTTTGAAAATGTAACCTGACAAGGTTAGTAAATTATCTAACGTTGTCAGGAAGATAAATTCGATAGCATCTTATCACCTAAGCTAGAGGTGCGGCCGACAGGTGGTGGAGTTTGACCTCAAAACAAGTTTTCATTCACATTTCATTGGTGGCGGGAGTAAGCGGACCAGTGCTAGTTGATCCGGTCAGAGCGCGAGCCCCTCCCCTCCAACGCCGTGTGTCCCCCACTCAAGAACCTGACATCCCTCCCCCTCCAACGCCGTGCGTCTCCCACTCAAGACCCCAACATATCTCCCTCCGAGCGTCACCACCTACTGACCTTCCTCTATCGGCCGTAATGTGTCTTCTTTTAGAGTGTATTTATATATTTTGTTAATTACATAATCACTTATTAATGTTAAATTACTAAACAGTTGTGATATATTTTTAAGTTTTAAGAGTATATATTATTTATAATAAAATTGAGTCAAAATACAAATATAACTGTATATTTTATTATCTGTTTTAAATCTTCCAATACAGGTTATCCACCATTGCAAAACTTATATGCCAAGCATTATCATACCCACGGGGGGACTTGATTCCCCCCCTACCGTAGTCCGTGGTTGCCCCAAGATCTACGCAGATCCGAAAATAAAAATAATAAAATAATAAAAAATATATGGCCAGTTAAACACTGTGAGCAAAGAAAATATCAGGTAATCAGAAATAGTCTCTATATCAATCACCATTAATGTATTTATTTCATAAGAGTGGACTATCTTTGATGGAATGGAAGTGGGATATCTTCACGGTCTGGAAATATTATTCTTTGGTCAGTAGGATTAATCCCTTACCTCTCTTTCATATAAATATGATTAAATTAACAAATACCAATTTAAAAAAACTTTCCACAAAAAAAAAACTTATAGGTGTGTATAATGGTAAAAAAAATTGCTACCGGTGGTTGGGGTACCTCCCGCCAACCCCCCACTTGTCAATCCTGCGTACACTACCGGTGCCAAGTCAGGGGTAACCCCAGCACACACTTAGTGCTGTGTGAAGCTTGAACATTTTTAACTCGAAATATGATTTTTTTTTAAGTTTGTATTTGAGCGGAGTAACAGAGAAAGAGACAATTCAAACCAGATTTATATTTGTCAAGAAGAGGGAAGAGTATTATCATTTTATCTAACATATTTTTATTAATGTAATTATGCAAATATTACATTGCGTTCTGGACTTAAACAATTTTTTTTATATAAAGTTTAGTGCTTAGAATAAAATTACGATACCAGCATGTATATCCGCCATTATACTATAAAGTCAAAATAAATCGCAGCTTTAAAAGTTAATTTTTAAAGCACACAAGAGATTTAAACAAACAAAGTTTTGACGAGATTCAGATTTTAAATTTAATCGAAAAAGTTTTTTTTTTTTTTTGCTCATCATTTTCTTCTTAGAGTACGTGACAAAATAATAAAATAGAACACATTGGTTGTAATGAGGGACGGCCAGACTGGAGCGAGCGCTCGAACCGGTACAGTCTAGTTTACAGGAGCTGGGCAATATTGTTGTATGTTGGTTGGTCCATTGACGGCTAGGAAAACTTATCAATTTGACATTTTTATAGTTATTGATAGTATTATCACACTTGCTGCTGACAGCCTAATTAATTACTAAGACCATAAACTATACCTCTCTATATATGTAAAACTGATATGTTAAAATACTCCAATATTATAATCAAAGTAGGTGACCTGGTGGTCTAGGTGTAAGGTGTCAGACTTCTATGCTGGCGGCTGGGGTTCAATCCTCGGTCCCGGCACAGATTTATATGATTTCCAAACCCTTCCTACACCTCTAACAAGACATCTTGTGAATGTGGGGAATACCAGGCCTCCACCGTGGTTCGGATCCCACGTTTAAACTGTAGGTCCTCCATTTCATCTCACTATCACCCTACCATTACACATTAGCGTAAGTGCGTATAACCCGAACGGGTAGTAAGATGCGGTGATAATAATAATAATAATATAATCAAAGTAGGCATTTACAATTAAGAATCACCATTAGCGAGGAGAGAGGATGAGAAAACCAACCCCAATAAATCACTTGTCGAAAACCACCCTTAATTCACTGAGCCAAGATTCGAACCTTTGCCTCCTCATCCAGGGGGTCCCTCAACGCTGAGTCAGGAGTTTGGCGATATTCGAATAGCGCTTGCAAAGCTTAAAGTTATTATTTATAAATCAAGTGAAGGGATAATTTTCCAATGTTATTTTAAAACAAGTTTAATACAAAACATAGGAGGGACTATTTTAGTGTAAGGATACCAGTGAAGTCATTTCAGTGTCAAATCAGAGCATAAGACTTCCACATGGCTTTGTTTATATCAGTTCTCGGCTTAGGACGGATTAATAATAGTTGATATTCACAATGTGTAGGTTCATATTAATTATACTATGCTCAAAAGTATGATTTTTATATATACATTAAATTATTATTCCAAATAGATGACTCTTTTTAACCCAGAAGACGGCAACTACTTAAATTTCACTCTAATTTTTTTTTTTAAGTTTAAAAAAATTTCAAAATGGCACATCAGATCTATTTTAAAAACCCATGTGGGCTGCGATATCAAAAAAAAAGATTGGCGATCCCTAGTCTAGAGCGTCACACTCAAAATATACTGGACCAGCGGCTGACGGGGGTGATTGTGGTTGGATTAATGGTTGGCTAGACTGTGGGGTGGTTTTTCTTAAATGGTTTTCAACTCTTCCTTCGCACAAGTGCGACAACACTTCTATTAAATTCAACCCTCATCATCCCTGAAACATTAGCATAATTAGTTATTATGCATACAATCTGAACAGGTAGTAAGGTGTAGTGCTAAAATTAAATAAGTCATTGATCATATTTCTACAACATATCTATGTTATTTTATATTAATGAATACAGAAACACAAAGGTTGTAACTAGAAACTTTAGGAAGTCAAAGGACAGCTTCCTGGCTGCTAATGAAATTCCTAGTCTTGGAAAAATAGCTTTTGTTCCGTGAACATGCAAATTACTAGAGCGGTGTGAACGGCCAGGTCTTGATCCAGGGACAGTTCAGTTGTGCTCGATAATTCATCGGAATATTTAGTCAAACAAAAGACTTCTTCATGCTTCGTGACTATTTTGGAATTAGGGTATTTTACACGTAGAAAGTTACCATACTCGAAATTATTATCCTTTATAAATAATTTTTATTTTATATTCCTTGTTATTAGTTTAGTCAGTTATTTAATTGAGATATGCACTTTCTGAACCGAATGGTTATATCAGAACACGAGAATTTCTATGAGCGAGAGCAAAAGGTCATACCAATTTTGCCGGTAAAAGTATTCTCACATAACGGAACTTTCCAGGATTCTTACACACGCCACAATTGACATAAGACCGAGATTCAAAATTTGACAGTTTTGCCAAGCCTTTCATCTTTTAAAGTTAATGTCACGGGTTTGTGGAATCAATAGTTCCTCACACTGTTCTTCATTTAGTAATAAGTACCTCCGTGAGCTATACAGAATCCACCTTTCATGGCGTGTTTCGAACAATCTACAAAGCCGCACATTTTCTGATAAGGCGTACCACCGTGCGCTATACAATATCCGCCCTTTTTTGCTTGTTTGGAGCAATCTTGTTCCTTGCATAGTCTCCGCGTGTATATACCTCCGTGAGCGAAGCAATAACCGCCCGTCATGGGAAACTTGAAACAGTTATCTTCCCTGCACTTCCTGAGATAGTATGTACCGCCGTGTTTAGTACAGTAACCGCCCCTCAGAGCGCACTTGGAACAATTCTCCGCTTTGCACTGGTTTCGAGTGTACACTTTGTATCTTTCACAATGTCCACCTTTCAACGCGTTTTTAGGACAGTCTTCCTTTATGTACGTTTCGTTAAGTCTGTTCACCATAAAATGATTGCCGGATTCATCTTCGCCGGCGGTTCTCTCGCACCGCCGCGGCGGTGAGACTTCAGATTTTTCTGACACCTTGACACCGTCTTTATTCATCTGTAAAGTAAACAAATGTTACCTTCAATGGCTGATTAATAAAACATATAGTTTATTTAACATTAAGTCTTACATAATAATAATTTAATATTTAGCACCGCGTCTTAATACCCGATCGGGTTATACACTTTAAGTACTAATTACGCTAATGGATTAGGAATTGGGAAGGTTTAATTAGAGGAAGTGAACCCGCATTTGCGTGGAGGTAGAGTGGAAAACCATTTAGGAACCCTCCCCCCCCACCCCCCCGAGATTCGGACCTCGATCTCCCCGTTCTCAGCAGTCGAGCTAAACACGACAAGCGCGTTAGCCAACTACTCCGCCGAGGCGGGTTTAAGTCTAACACTTTAGTTTAGTCGACAGTTTGTCTGTTTACTGAGATAAGGAGTTCATGTTCAATTCCTCGCATGGCTGAAAAATGTAAAATTGATTAAATGTGATAACCCCACTTTCACGGTGGTGAATTAACGGGCGAGGGTCTGGGCGATGTATCTGCTCTAGAATTAAGTTAGTTTGTAAGACACCCGCTGATATAGTCAGTCAATTCAATTACATAAAAAAAAAATTTATTATCTTAGAATTTTCCGGTCCAGCCAAACATTTACCGATCTATGTTGGTAAAAGTCTGAAATATCGTTAAAAGTGTTTACATTTTGAGTTTTAACCATCTTTAGAGTCAGGTAGGGGAGAGAATTCCCAGTTCTAGCCTTGACTCGCACTCAAAAGTAAACCAATTACCTAACCTGACCTAAAGTTTGGATTAGGGTTGGTTACATCAGGTTAGGTAATTGGTTTACTTTTGAGTGCGAGTCAAGGCTAGAACTGGGAATTCTCTCCCCTACCTGACTCTAAAGATGGTTAAAACTCAAAATGTAAACACTTTTAACGATATTTCAGACTTTTACCAACATAGATTGGTAAATGTTAGTCTATACTGGTAAATTCTGAGATTTATCAGTCTTCGGACTTTTACAGTAACATAAGCTTAAGCTACAACTACTCTAATGTTTTAGGGATAAGAAAGGTTACATTTAGAAGAAGTGTACTAATATTTGTATATAGGGAATGTGTAAAACTATTTATTAAAATAGAATCCAATACATCCGACCAGAATTCGAACCCCGATCTCCCCTTCGTCAATCCAGTCTACTGCAAGAGTAACGCCTTAGTCCATTCAACAATCACATTACTTTTCTCTAAGAGAGGTCGAGATAAAGTAATAATGTCAAGGATTTGCAACAATAATTTGTAGAAATTTGTTTCAGATTTTTTATTTACATATTAATACAACAATCTACATTAGAGAAAAACAATATCCAATATTGTGGACCACTCGAATAACAATAGAACAGCTTACATTTATATTCTATCCACAGAATAATAATAGTATTTAGCACCGCGTCTTACTACCCGTTCAGGTTATATGCTTTAAGTACTAATTACGCTAATGAATTAGGAATTGGGGAGGGTGAATCAGAGGAAGTAAACCCGCATTTGCGTGGAGGGAGAGTGGAAAACCATTTAGGAAAAACCACCCCCAGTTCACCCGACCGAGATTCGAACCTCGATCTCCCTGTCCTCAGCAGTTGAGCTCAACACGACTAGCGCGTTAGCCAACTATGCCACTGAGGCGGATCTCTATCCACAGAAAAAATGGCGCTTAATAAGAGTGGGTTTAGTGAATAATAAGAGTGAGAAAAGCCTAAACACTAAAGCTTGCCGCACACTTAATACAATCGGAACGGAATGCGTCAGAACTTATTTATTACATGCATTTCAATTGAGGCCCACACACTTTCTCAGATCAGTGACATTAAACGTCCAATCGAAACAGAACAAATCGATTTTCCATGGAGGGAAGGATTTGACGGATTCCGAAGCTGTTCCAAAGCTATGAGCATGTGCGTCCTCAGCTATTACACCTGTCAGTTATCGCATCCTCTTCGCTGGTGATTTTTGTTTAGTTAAACATATCTTTGGATGAAAAATTAATAAATTTGTTTCAACTGTACCCTGTGATTTACGACATTGATAACAACCATTATTATAGACAGTGTTTTGAAGGAAAATACATAGAAGGAAATCGCAGAGATTTTAAAGAAAACTCATAAGTAAAATGTAACATTTTGTAAACATTATCATATTATCCATTGTTTATTAACTATGAATTAATGCTTTAAAGTAAATGATATTATGAATTATCGCTCAACTTTAACATTCCGGACAAAACCTGCTTCCATTTGTAGGGTTCCGATTCAGACCATTCCAATCCTATTAGGCATAAAGCAAGCTTAAATGTTAATTAACCAAGAGTATATATGTCTTAATGTTTGCATTTTAAACACGTCAACTTAATTTTTGGAGTGCATATGGTCCTTGCATTAACATAATGTAAAATATTGACCGGATTATTGCTGTTATTCTACGGTTGCCTGTTTAAACTTGTCATGATTTGTACTAAGGATAGAGGTTGATTTTTGTTGCTTTGATTCTACGATCGCGTGTTTAAACTTGTCATGATTTTACTTTGGCTAAAGGTTGATCATTGTTGCTTCAATTCTACAGTTGCTTGTTCAAACTTTTTTTTCTTGGTGTTTTATTTATCTACATCCACGAATCAATCCTCATGTTTCGACAGGCAACAGTGATCAACCTCTAGCTTTAGGCCAGTCAGTGTTATACTCTCTTCTGACGGAGAAATTACCTGACAAGTCAGTGATCAACCTCTTGCACACCTACATTATTTTTGGTAACCTTTCTTCCACTGTTCTTCTCACAATATATTTAATATCTTATCTGGAGTTTCCTCCGTCGCCAGTCGGTACCTCTTCATCTTGAGCTCCAACTGAGCTGTCTCCAGCTCTTCCCTGACCTGCCGTACAGGTATCAGCTCTCTAGCGTGTTTGGCACGAACCAGCTTTTTGGCGTTCTCCGCCAAGAGAAGCTGTTTGGTACATTCGAAACGCAGTCTCGCTTGTTCGAGAAGTGCCATCTCGTGTTCCATGCGGATCGCGTGGAGCCGATCCTCATGATCCGTTCTCGCTTTGTGAATCGCGCACATATCCTTAGCTTTGTCCTCCTGTCTAGAGAAGTGGTGACATTGCGCGACGCAAACGTTACAGGATCGGCACGGTCGCTCAGCTTGCTTCGGAACTGAAACATCAACAATGTCGGTTGGGATTAGTGATGGTTGCTTCGAATACTTTCATCCTGATGAAGATTTAAATCTTTTAAGGTTATTTAATATTGAATCCTGAGAAAGGAATATTCGAGTCATGAATATGTTATTATTATTATTATTATTATTATTAGCACCGTGTCTTACTACCCATTCGGGTTATACGCACTTGCGCTAATGTGTAATGGTAGGGTGATTGTGAGATGAAATGAAGGACCTACAGTT
>CABFVZ010002053.1:123100-144756 GCA_902151445.1 Timema monikensis | reverse complement strand
TGAAGGACCTACAGTTTAACATGGAATCCGAACCACGGTGGAGGCCTGGCATTCCTCACATTCACAAGATGTCTTGTCAGAGGTGAAGCAAGGGTTTAGTAATCAGATAAATCTGTGCCGGGACCGAGGATTGAACCCCGGACCCCAGTACAGAAGTCTGACACCTTACCCCTAGACCACCAGGCCACCCTGGAAACAGTTGTTGTCGATGATGATAAAAGAAAACACATATTTTTAACTGAGGTACTTTGGAAAGGTTGAATTGATCAGTATACTTTTTGTTGAACTGAATTGTTCTTTTCTCAAAATTTCTGGAAAAGTGTATATTATTTGATCTATGCTCTTTGGTGGAATGTGATTCTCTATTTTTCCATTATGTTTAACGCTGAAACTTTATACACAGACAATGTGACATAATACAAAAGAGCCGGATTTTCTATTTTTTGTTCTGATTGAATGGTAACCTGAAATTACCATAGGGGGCTCCCAAAATGAGGGAGTTAAGAGGGGGTAGGGGGAGAGAGAAGTTTTCAAAAAACCAAAGCCAAAGAGATATTAAATCCCATAAGACCTAGGAAGGTTAGCTGTTGCACGCAGGTAGACCTTAAACTGGAGGGGTTCTCCAAAAACTAAAGTAGAAAAATAATCTCTGAAGCCATTGGATACAGAAATTATTCAGGCAGCCCTCAAAACCAAATAATCCTTTATTGATTTTGTGGCCATATATAATTTCCTAATGTGTGTTTCCACAACCTCCAGAAACTAGTTTTTATAGACAAATGACACGTATTTAAAAGTGATTTTGTTAAAGAACAATGAATTATACCTTTTTTTAGACAATAACTTGTAGGAAAAAAGAATTCATAAAAAACTATCACTAATATTCTAAAAAAATACAATAGAAAGCACATTTATATTGCTGCACCATCAGCACCAATTCTAAACATGTTTGGAACAAAATGTGTGTTAGTACTCACAGATGGAGTTTGTTGTCTCTCAGGCTGGGGGGGAATTGGTTTCTTAACAATACCTAGTCCATGTCTAGGAGAGCATAATGTCCAATGAACGTCTAGTGAGGACATTGTTGCTAACAACCTATTAAACCTACTGCACCCTATCTGACTCACCCTCAGAGTAGAGTGCAATTTTTGGATTCCCCTTACTTAACAGGGGATGCAGTCTCATCTTCACTGTAGTAAACTAGTTAGCATTTATAGTCTAATGTAGTGTAATGGCGTGTGAGTGATGTGTGGACCATCACTGCTTCAACAACTGTTGATATCACCACATTAATAAAATTAAACTCTGATTGTACTGGATAAATTATTTTATTTATTTTGGCGATAAAAATGTTTAGTTATAAAAACACTAGTGTTTTTTCGCATTCCCCACCTTAACCACCAGGTGGCTTAGATAACCTAGCATAAAAACACAGAATTAAAAGAAACTGTCACAATTGGAGGCTTCGGGTAAGAACAAAGTTTAATAAAATAAATTTAGTCATATAGAATTAGAGTTTATTTATTTCCTAACTTATCGGAGAGTTTTTAAAAACGATTATTTTCTTCCAACATAAAGATGTTCTTGTTTTCAACTAAACAAGTAGGCCGGCCATATTTGACAGAGTGTACCAAGAAGAGCAGGGCCTACTCACAATGATGGTTGACTGTACCAAGAAGAGCAGGGCTACTCACAATGATGGTTGACTGTACCAAGAAGAGCAGGGCTACTCACAATGATGGTTGACTGTACCAAGAAGAGCAGGGTCTACTCACAATGATGGTCGGGTTGATCTGAAGCGCATCCAACACGTCAAAGATCTGTTTGGAGAGTTCAGGACTGATTGACACAGGGTACGGCTTCATCTGTTCCTCCTCCTTGGCCTTCTTAAGGGTGCCAGTGAACGCCTCGATCACGCCCAGATGAAATAACTGACGTACAAGTGACAAAGCGCAGCTCCTTGAAGCAGACTGCTTGTTGGAGCCAGTCTCACGAGCACTTATGTCTGGGAATTCCAACAGATTATTATTAAATATTGGTGGGTGGTAGTATTTATTAGCTCATATATGTCTATATAAAGCCTAAAGTTAGGCTTAAGACTATCACACGTTTGGAAACCCCGAAGTTTTGAAAAAGTGGTTTTATATCTTTAAATATGATTGTCACCAAGTTTTAGGCGAAAGCTATCAACAGGTCCTTATCTAGCTTTGAAGTTTAAATTTAAGAAAAGAAATATTCAACTATGCTTTACGCCAATATTTGTACTTCTGAGATTAAAGTAAAACAATAGAGACCTAGAAATAGCCATCCTCTATCAAATAGTCATTTTTTGATATGATCACGACAGAAAATTTGAAGAAAATGCGGGATTGTTTTTTAAGGTTTTATATATAAGTTATCAGACTTTTGTAAAAAAAAATATTTAAATTTAAAGTTTAGACTCTTTAACTGGTCAAAGCTTAAGCCTAAATTTTGTTGAAAACCATTTTAGGAAATATCAAACCACTTGGTAAATAATCCAGAATTTTGAAACTGCAACACTTTCAGTGCCCCCCATGTAACACCGTTAAGGTTAAACCTGACTTGGACTGTGATCCTGTCAACTGGAGACAGTCCTTTAGGAGTCACAATCTTCAGAGCTGGGTACTACATCTCGATGAGATTAGAAGAATGAAGGGGAGTTTTGGGAAAGGCGGCCTTGAAGAAACTTCATAAAATTATAGCAAGATTTGAGAATCTCAATCAAATCCAGGATATATTGATTCAGGTTGTTTTTCATCGTAATAAACTGTTTCCAGACAATATATTACATACAGTAGCCCCATGGCTTCTTTGGTGATGACTGACAGCTCACAGCTTTGAAAATTACCAGACCAAATTATGTATTCTTACGCCGAACCATATGATCTGCAAAAACACGTGTTTAGCAGCTGTCAGTCAGCACCAAAGAATTGACGGGGCTACTGTAGATGGTTTATGCTCAGCAGCATGTGCATTATTAATTAACAATTGTTTGTAACTGGCAATATACAAGGTGTAAGAATAAAGTTTATCAATATTTTTAATGGTTTTAATGTTAAAACCTAACATCACCTTCAATTTGAAATAAAAATTCTTGGATTTGCACAAGTTTAGGCACAATTAAAGTATAACGGCTTAAACAGCTAGAGAGTTTTACATTAGTAAAGCCCCTTCAATGCTCTGGAGTCTAGAATAAGGGTCCCCAAAAGTTTTAGCCCAAATTAGCCCTTGTAATAGAGAGAATACAGGGTGGAGCCCTAGTAGCAATTTTTATGAACAATCAATTACAGCTACCCGTAAGGGTGGTCACGTAATCTAAGGTGTTACCCTCACAGTAGACTAGACTGCCAATAATGAGGAGGTTGAGGTTCAAATCTCGCTCAGGTGTAGTGAGGATGGTTTTACCAAAATGGTTTTCCACTCTCCCTCTACACAAATACGGGTACACTTGTTCTAAATATATCCTTCCTAATCCTTAAAATAATTAGTACCTAAGCGGTGCTAAATAAAATTACCGGTAGTTTAATTTTAAAAGTATAAAACCAATATTCTGGCTACGCCTTTGGCAAGTATCCTTTACTCAGATTTGAAAAGATTGGCAGTCCTATTTACTGATGCTATTTTTAAAGTTGACGAGTCTAAAACAGCCTCATGGCGGAGCAGAGTTTGAAAAATGCACCACTAGAATGCTCCACCCTTTCTCAAATACACAACATAAAAATATATATAGTTTACTTACTTCTCCCAAGTTTGTTGACGAAAAAACTCATTTCACTAACAAAACTCCTGAAAATATAATCAAACAAGTTAGTAACTAATTTACAAAGACAAATACTTTGGAAAGAGAAGTTTAATGAAATTATGTAAAATAAACAGATAGAAGTAATGAGTAAGGCTTAAAAAAATAATTAGTAGCACACTCATAATATTAGCTAACACCTGACCTGAGAGTACAATTATTCAATAAATTACAAGAACCAGGCGTTAAAGAATCTATATGGCAAACTAGATCCAATGGCGCTAAGGGCAGATAACAAAAAATTGAACCACTTGAAAACTTTTATTTGGTTGAGTTTTTATACCGGTTTTAATACCAGTTACAAAATACATACTTATTGTTAAAAAATGCAAAATTCTCTTGTTGCTAATAAATTTAGCACCCAGGGCACGTGCCCCTCTTGCCTCGCCCTAGTTACGCCACTGTTCTATGGCAGACATTTTAATGTTGAATTGTATCTTAATTAGGTTAAATCTAACTGCTGCATTTTGTGTTACAGATCTAAGTAAAATGTTTTTTTTTTAATATTTATTTAATACCAGACATTCTAATGTCTCATTTTTATTTCATAACATTTAACTTTAAAAAAGGTGTAACTATTTGAAAACATTATTGTAGAGTTAAATATAATTTAAAACTGTCGTTGTGAGGTGAGGAATGATGAGCATACAATGAGTATCACCTGGGCCCAGTTGTACTCACCGACGTGTTTCAAGCATGGGGGACATCTAGACAAGAAGGCAGAGCAACACCATGAAACAACATTCCCATCTCGGCCTCTGGAAACCAACACTCCGCAAATACAACATTATCAAGAGTTTGTACACACAAACACAAATAACCTGGACACATGGAATCCAACCTCGCACCCACAAATATTACCTAGCAATGTAACGCACAAAAAGGTACTTTTAAAAATAAATATTATGTTAATGTTATTATTTTTTAGGGGTGTGTGAAGTACACTTTTTCAATTCGAAGCAAACTTAAATCGAATACATGAAATATTCTTGAAGTCGAATCGAAGTTTGAATATTTTCTTTAGTTGTTTTATGCTTGAAAAATATATTGTGGTTATTTATATAAGTAAATACACTAAAATTACTTGGAAAATGTTATAGGCATCATTGTTTGTAATATTTCTTGTTAATCTGACAAATCAAGTTATTATCTCCCCTTACAATTCAATTACTTCAGTTTTTTCCACATGAATATTAATTTGTAATAAATAAAACCACTCAGAATGGCTATAATTGAAAATAAATTCAGTATTTTAGCTGTCAATATTTTTATTGGCAAAGCTTCGAAGCCGTAATTTTTTTCAAAGCCAAGTCAAAGCTTATGTTTGTTTCGAAGCCAAGTCGAAGTTTCGAAGCTTCGTACACCCCTATTATTTTTCAATGATGATTCAAAATCATGTGTCTCTCAAAATAAAAACAAAATTGGTTTTGGTTTCACAACAATGTTTGTAGGTGGTAAAATGTTACCCAGATTTTAATAGCATTATGTTCTCTTTTTTTGACACATCACAGAGAATGTCCATGTGTATATAAATTCTGGGTGTTGACAATGTTCTTACAGGTTATTTTTCTCATTTTGGGTTTTAGGTTTGTGTCCTATTTGGTTAATTTGAAATGGGACGAAAGGTGACGTGAGAAAAGGCCTGTCGGGCTATTTTGACCATTCAACGCAAAGTTAGTTGCTAACACTTGAGGAAAAGATAGTGTTTGGGTTAGTATGACCACCACACTTTGTATCGTCTGCTAGTTTCAGATTCGACGTTGCTTCTAGCGTCAACACACAGAATAAAATCAGTTTGCGTCAACAGTTGGTAACACTTTTCCAAATAATATTACATTTTAAGAAGTTAGAGACTAGAAATTAGGTTAAGCAGCTGATCACAAATCACATTATTTGCAAGAAACATTTAACCTAGCTTAATTTAATAAACCTCTTACATAATTTTGTTTGCCTAAGGTTGGAAATGAAAAAATACTAGGCTTGCATTATTCAATACACACAACGTATTTTAGTTGAAAACTCATAATGTAAAATATGTATCTAAATAGTAATGTCACTCGGGGAAATCAAATAGTATGAGACGTTGGCCAATAAAGAAACAATGTTTTTTTGTAATATGTATACTTTATGAACCAATGCTTTATTCTTCATATATTATTTGTGTTTTTACGGGAATAAGTTTAATATGTTGTGTGAATATCTTAAAAAATAAAACTAGTTATTTGAAATTAATGAAAGCATTCAAAGAACTCCCAAAAATAGTTACACTGAATATTTTTAACAATTTAATGTCAAAACAATGGACATTCATACCCAGTCTGTCAAATAAATCAACAATAAAGTGAGAGAGTGGTTTGGATGGCTAAAAATAATAATGGTTGTAAGATACACCATCCTGGTAAGACCTTGTCGTTAAGGTGCCGTCAAACTCCAAAAAATAACTAACACGATTAGGGATGGATTATACATAGTCCACAGTTAATTGGCTGCCCCAGAGAAATTTTTACAGAAGCAGTTATTTGTAAGTTTACTTACCACTAGTTCTAAGCTATGTCCAATGTAATGATCATAAAGGATAGGGAGACTTTTTTTTAATGTAGTGGCCTACCCGGAAAAAGATAAAGCCTGCAGTTTTCATGGATTGTGTGTGTTTTTAGCGGATTCTAAACGTATAAAATGAAATGCAGATTATTCGAGTAATTTCTTAAATATTCAAGCCTTTTTGGAGGGATAACATTAGATTCCCAATTCCTACTTTCAATCTCATATGTTTCTAACCACCTTTCCTCTACCTTCTTACAGATATTATATAATTACCTCATAAAGGGAAAAGAGGTTTTCCTTATACAGATATATGTTAAATTCAAGTGAGGTATAATCCTGTGTTTGCGGACAATGCTATATGCAACCATATTTGTTTCAAACTAGATTCCAGTGTCCAAGATTCGGTGTTTGTTTTAACCTAAAGATACCATAATTCTGGCATTTAGATGATTTAAAAAAAAGCTAAGAGAAATATTCAGCTTCTGAATACAATCTCATTAACACATTTCAAATGTTTTTCTTTTAGCACATGACAAAAAAACAACCAAAAGAAAAACTTTTGTCTCGGCAAGAATGATAGCAACATGGACCAGTGAGCCGTTACGGCTGACTAATGCATGTTTTCACATGTTTACACATGATAATATATGGTTTGTTTCATGGTGTTGCAATACATCTTGACAGAGACTGTACCTTGGCAAAACTAGGTTTCTGTTGGACCAGGATGTTAGATACGAGAAAACGTATCCAAGTGTGGTTTTCTGCATTCTTCATTTGTCAACAACAAAATTGGGATCAGTTTGGTAGTTTTATTTTTATTCTAAAAGACAACTTTTAAACATACTGGTCTCAATTTTGCCGAGTTTTTTTTTTTTCAAGTTTAATAGAGAAAACCACACCAAGATGCAACGTCTGGCTCAAGCTGAATTACCTACTTAAGTTCTAAGGTGAGATGGGCTCCTAAGTTTGAGTTAGACCCAAACATAATTATTAATGATATACTGTATCTAGCTCTGTCATTAAAAGTGAATAGGAGCACTTTTTAATCGAATAATAACACTTTATTAAAATATGAATAGAAGTTTCAATCGTAGGTTTCCCCCGATGCTGGTGTAAGAGATTCACCCCCGAGGTCTAGCTGAGACTTAAAATGTGTCTCCCAGTTTTATTCTGTATAATATAAACAAATAATAATAGGTAGGGTGCCCCGTCCCCTCCTCAAACCATGTTTGCCAAAATATGATCCCTTCCTTTTATTGTGATAGTTTCAGAAACTTTTAATATTTTTTTCTTAGCACTGTGTCTTACTACCCATTCAGGTTATACACCCAAGCTTTTAATTAAATTTCAAAGTGATTGACCGACAAAGACATGCCAAATGTCATAAAACCATAAAAGTAATTATTTTGTTCGTCAATATATATTTAGAATATTTTTCTTAGTATAAGATCAAATATGTAGATGTTATTTCTTTATTTAGAAATATGTATTAGCTTATTTAATTTAAACTATTATTCTCTTAAACATTAAACACTATTCATTGATTTGAAATGCGCCTGTAGGAGCCCTGGGTGACTGTCCTGTGGCAGAAAAGACGATAATGAAGTGACCTTGAGCATGTCCCTTATGGCTGGTGCTTGTTTTGTCCAAACAATTTGGAGAACTCCACTCTCTTTTCATTGGCTGAATGGTCTAAGGCCTCACGCTTGCATTAAGACTGGGTGGGTCTGCCGAGGAGGGTTTTGGGTTTATAACTCTCCTTCCCAGGGGCGTATTTACAGGCGGGCTGAATGTTTTAGTGATCGTCACTGACAGAGTCAAGCTCAGTTAGGCTACCTGCAGTGTTATACAACTTTTCTATGTTGTTTAGTCTATTTATCACAGGACAGGGGTTAGAGTGTGTGGGGGTGACAAGATCTGTGTAGCCCCTAGGAGGTAAAAGTTTAAACCCACCCCGCAGGTGCAGGTGGACCACCTCTAAAATACTTGAACAGGTGGTAAGACACGGTGATGTAAAGAATAGTGATGCTCTTACTACCCAGGTGAATGTTATATCTGTCCCTCTTTATTATAATTACATGATCTAGTTCATGACACAATTCCTAGCTACCTAAATCAGCTCCCAAAGTTAAACAAAAGAGGGATTAAAATTATCAGTTGTCATCGATTATTTTAGTTATCACTTTTGAGTAGATTGATTTGTATGGAATTTAATTTTTAAATTTTGAATATAAATAGTTTTGAGAATAGTGTTTAGTATTAATAAGAGATGTTTAGCATAACTTATACTTTATAAACACAAAGGTTATACCAGTACACAATTTACAAACTAGCTTAGCCTAGAATCGTATAAATATTTAACATCTTTAGTCTCACTCAGAATCGAACCATAGTATCACCGACTTGTGGGGAACTTAAACAACTTAGACACCAAGATGGATAGTCGTTGTGGTGGATATAATCTATGATACTATACCTTGTGTGATCCGGACCAACCATTGTGTACTTATATTCTGCCGTTATTTTATGGACTTGTAAAAACTGGTTAAGTCTCGCTTTGGCATTCTCCAAGGTCCAATTGCCATGGATACTAGCATTCACATCATAGTCTTCCGCCTGAAGAAATTAAAACAAATAATGATATGGACATGTAATGAGGATGGAGAGGGAGAGGATGTCAAAGAAAATGTGGGAAATGAAGTTTGTCTGAAAAAGACAGCAAGGGGACCGAGGAAAGACATGGGAGAAGCAGATAACCGAAAGTTTTCAAGTGAGAGGAGAAGAACGAAAACAATTAAAGGAGAAAGAATGGTGGAAGGATAGAGGATGATGATGATGTATGAAAGGTTTTTGATAAAGTTGGTTCAGATCCACTATTTTCCTAATTCAAATCTTAAATCTAAATCTTCAATTTATTTTGAATCTGAATAATAAATCTAAATTTTGAAAAAAAAAATTATGATTTTTTTTTTTACATATTCTAATGTTTCCCTCCTGGGGCCTAGGCCAGGTTTATATTCAAGACATATATTTTCCACTACTGGCTTACGAGGCCTGTCATAGCTTCATATGTCCTATAGCCGAACTTTAAAGTAGGACAGGCACAATATCCAGTCCCTGAGGATAATTCCTCACTATTAAAGGGTATAAAATGCTCTCATGCTCTCTCTCTCCTCACACAGAGATAAGTTTACCTCTTCAACTCTCTTCTGCTCGGCAATTCTGTCGATGTAAGAGAAAGGTTTGTCTCCAGAGCCCTGGTAGGGACGGTAAGCTTCTCCTATTTCATTGGGGCCCATCCCGGGTTGGAAGACTGGTCTTGAGGTAGTACCCCCTTCCGGAAGCGGTGGGCCCCCATCGGGCAACGACCCATCACCAGAAGGTGCATCCCCAACACTGATACCAGTCGCCTGAAATCACATAACAGTTTTAAACACAACATTCAATTATCCGACTATTATAACAGTGTGGCTACAAACCTTTCAGATAAAATTTAAGTATTCCCGGCTTGAAATTTTTACTTTTTTTTTCAGTGTGGCAATTTTTTATCATTTATTAAACTGATCGCACATTTTCAAAAACCAGCTTAATGCATACTACACATCAACATTTGTATAAGTTTATTTTTCAATAAAATGAATTATGGTTTAACGGGTTCGGAATGTATAATAAGATACTGTAGACAGGTTTTTACAGTCGGGCTATTTTATGCATTTAGAGAATGTATTTTGTTAGCAATGAGAAAGAAAATCTATCAGTTTGGTTTAAAATTGTAGGTGCAAAATTAATTATGTACTTTAATTCCCTGATTTTTACTTTTTTTTTTATTAAATTCCCTGACATTTCCCTGTCTGTAGATTCTGTTAAACCTTAAAACCAACAAAAAACATTGGAAACATGTTGAACATTCTTTTTAAAAACCCACAAAAACATTGCCGTTTGTTGGCGGTAAGGTCTAATGAGCTATTCTCATGCTAAGCCCGACTGCTGATAACAGGGAGACATCTCAAAACCATCACCCTCAAGTGTTAGATCAAACATGGCCGCCTGTAGCAATGTCCCTCCCTACATATTAATGTCCTTGCTTGGACCTAGCACTAAAACTTTTAGAGACTGAAAACAAAGTACCTACAGATTTATTGAAATTTAAATTTAAATATCATAAAGGATACAAGTAGGAATCGTGGTTAGCCTAAAAAAACCTGAATATCTGTGAATAAACTCATATATCCTAAGATTCGTTTAATTTCTTTAAAATCCAAAGAAAGAAATAACATTTGTAAAAAACTGCAGCCCCTTAACTTAACCAATGCAAATTTATTATAAATTGTTTTTCTCAGTGAACAAACAAAAATGAGTGTTTAAAATAATATAACCTTTTGAGCGAGTGCAAATTGTTTTCTTCTTCTTTGACTTTAAAAAAAATATATAGCTACTATTATTAAGATATTCTAATATTTCCAGCAAATGTGATGTGTGTTGTATTTAATCTCTGATTAACTAGTGTTAGATCAATAAAAGTCATCATTATTGTTATGCCTTTATTTAAATAATCTTAAGAGCCCAGAAACACTTCTCAGATTGATGTCCACTAAACGTAGATAAGTTCCTGTGTTAGTTTGGTACAACGATACACTCACATCTTCTGGTAGATCACTTGCTTTCACTAGACCTTGGCGGACAAGGTACTGGACAAAGTCCCTGGACGCATTAAACTGAGCATCCTTCTTGCTAGTCGAGTTACCAGCCCCAACATAGTCAAAACCTTCGACACGAAGTTCGCACAGGAAGCGCTGTCGATGCTTAGGACCTTAAATATTAACAAAGAAATGAATAAAAAAATAGCAACTTTATTATTAGGCATAAAAGAATGATGTAGCAACCTTTTCAAACCTGCTTCGGTGACTGCATGGTATAAGGTGTAGCAGTAGTTTGTCGATGACAGGGAGATCGAGGTTAAAATCTCGGTCGGGTGTACTGAGGGTGGTTTTTACAAAATGGCTTTCCACTCTACCTCCATGCATATGTGGATACACATACTCTAAATATAGCCTCCCTAATCCCTAAGACCCCTAGCGCAATTAGTACATAAGCGTAAAACACGGATGGGTGGTAAGAAGTGGTGATAAAAAAAAAACCTTTCTCAAGACAGTCAAACTCTGCCATTTTTATCATTTAGCTCTTAAACACCCAAACAATGTATGGGTCCCATGACTCCATCTCAGCTGGTAAGAATGAGAAATATAATAAATAAAAACTACCTTGAGAGAAACTGTAAGACTGTCTCAGAACACACCTACAATTACCTGGATATACTCGTGACGGAATCTCCAAATAAAAGATAACAATGGATTTATATTGAAATTTAATCCATTTAGATAAAATTAGGGGTGTATGAGTTGGTATTGAGGCATATGGAAATCTATTGTTAATAATATTTTCAGAATGGAGTTAGTGGTCAGAAATTAACAACCCCCCCCCCAACGTGATGTTAACTCCAATCTGCTATTTATATGAAATATTCAAGTTGGGTGGTCAGTTAATAACTGCTTCAAGAAAATGTCAGTAGGAATTATTTTTTATTAAAAAAAATGGATAATAATATACTTTTTATAATAAAACTGAGGCAGTTTAAATACCTGTTGGACGAACATCAAACTGAGGTGTAACTTTTTTAACACCACACCATTGGTGGAAGAAAGCCTTTATGGAACTCATAGTCGAAAGCAGTCAAAGGCTGTAAAAATAATTATTAATACACCATTTTAGATTTCGCAGAATAGATCAAAAGTAGGATGAAAAGTAAAATAATGAGCGCTCGTGTTATATTGAAGTTTAACTTTATAAATATTCAAGACGGTATTGTACTGTTAGGGCCGGTTGTAACAAGAATAATGAGTGGCTTGATCAGAAATCTGTTGTAAGTTGATCTGCAAGTGTTTCAAGCGTCATCTTTGGTTGCACAGTCAAGATCGTGCATCACACGCCAATCAACTCTGTGATACAGCCGGCTAGAAATAGTAAACTTATACAAACACTATTACACGTGGATTATTTCTGATTAAACATTAATGAAGATAAAGAGCTAATAAAAGTTCCTATTATTGATTCATCCCAACAAAACATTTTCCATATCTCTACGTGAAGGACCTACATGATTGGTTGCACTATTTTAAACAGGCTGTATAGTAGCATATTTATTTTTATTTATTTATTTAGACTATTTATCCCTATTCCTAGCATATAGCTCGGGACCTAGATCTACATCTTGAATTAACATTACATCTTTTAGCTACGTTCTTTTTTAATACAATAATAAATTTAGAATAAACACTTAAATCTAAAAGTCCTCTTTGTTCTTCTTTCCTCTACCTAACCTACTAGTTGGTCCCCCCAGGGTGTATTACGCCCCCGGTACCCTGCCCCACTGGGTGTCCCAGGGGCATGTATAGTCAATACCATAGCAAAGTAAGTCACAGCCAATGTTTGTATTGTTTAATGTTTTTAAATTCCCTGTCTTATGTCTTACAAAACTCGGGCCACACTCAGAAAATGCCATAAATACACGGTAAGCACTCAACACTCACAACTGTCACTTAACGCCGAGATGAAATGTTGACTGACCGTTGCTAACTTGATATGTCATAAAGACTTTACCATGGGGTCCCTCAACGCTGAGTCAGGGGTTTGTTAGGGTTCGAATAGCACTTGCAAAGCTTAAAGTATAATTTTAAAATCAAATTAAGGGATGATTTTAGTTAAAATAATTTCCTAATGTTATTTGAAAACAAATTTGATACAAACCATAGGAGGGACTATTTAGTGAAAGGATACCATTGAAAGTCTGTTCAATAGCAAATGTGAGCATATAGTTCCAAGTGGCTTTGTTTACATCAGGTCTCAGCTTAGGATGAATCAATAATAATACCGTGAAAAAACAACAATAATATATTAATAGTATAGTTTCTATGTCTTCCAAATATGTTTACATAATGAAAGTTAACGTCAAGATGAATGGTTTATTTGTTAGGCGCCTCTCCTAGGATCTAGGGGAAAATAATAATAAAACCTTTACTTCGGCTAACTTTGACAGACACACAAAGACTCTTAATATTCGAGACCACTGGGTGTGCTCAAGAACGTTTTTTCCGGATATTACAATGTTAATGATAATGACACTACCTTACCTACAACAATGGTGTGCTGTAAATATCTACAGGAGTTGAAAGAATACTTGATTTAAAACACGAACAATCTAAATAAAATGGATTGTTGAAATAAAATCTGACCAATATAAAATATATGGTATTATCTATATTCGTAAACAAATATGTATCACTTAAAATAACAATCTCTGAACATGGATGAATTTAGGAGTTTAGAACATATTATACTAGAGTAATATAGGCTGAACTTATATAATATATAATTATAGTTTTGAGTAATATAAAAAAAAGTATTGTTGAGGAAAAAGGAAAAAAAAATCAAATTAATATTTTTACATAAAATTAATTCTCTGGAATAGATGAGTCTGAATATATTGTCTTTTTCTGAAAGTTTGTACATAAATCCTGGTTTTGTGATAAAAGAGAAAAATATATATTTAAAGTTGAAGATTTGGTTTGATCTCACCAATGAATTCATCCATGTTGAAACAGCATGAATATCTGAAATTTGTTTCCTTCCTTTTACTAATTTCAACTCCTCCCCAATTAGAAGGAATAAAGAATCTTTAGTTCTTGCCCATACATTTAACTTTCTATCTGTGTACTTGCACTTTACTTTCAAGTCATTGTTACACTTTGAAAATAAATTTAGTTAGGAGCTACACAGATTTTGCTCTATATTAAAATAACAAAGAGGAAGAAGACTAATCTTCTTCAGAGTGTTCCATGAATCAAATTTAAAAACGTTCTATTTTCTTCCAAGTTCAAAGAGAAGACTAATATAGTAAAACAAAAGATAAAATGTTGTCTATGGACTAGAGATGAATATAAAATAAAATACATATTTAATATAAAGAATGAAATATATGTCAATGAATATGAACAATGTTTCTTAAAAAGAGTTAAAATGTTTATTTCCACCTGTCAGAATTGAAATGCCCGCTAGTTTGGAGGTATTTACATCTCGTCTTTTTCTTTTATTACTTCTTTTAGAATCGCGAGACCCGCCACTCCCTTGTCTACCAAATCTGTTTAATGTTTAATAAAAGATAAGTGTTCTTCCTTAGGACAAAATAGCTTGTTTAAATTATTTAAAACATTGTTATATGTTCTTCCTTCCGTTATTATATTAGTGAATGGATGTAAATAGTATTATTTGTCCCAGCGGCAACAGCATGTCAAGCGGTGCCGAACTTTGAAATGCGTAATTTCAAATGAAAATAAACAGGAAACTATTTACAAAAATTAGAAAAATATAGGGAAATACATGGTAAGATGTCAAATAACATTACAATACAGAACATTGTTGAGATATTGAATTATATTTGGATAAAACGTGCATTGAAAAGGCCATTTTTGACAATTTTAGAATGGCTTCACAACTAGGCATTGTACACAAATCTTCATTCTGTCGTAATAGGGACATACTGTGGTTATTAACAAGAAAATTTGTCTACTTACTATAGACCTAGGCCTAAGTTATATAATTTTGCTTTGTTTGGATGTGCGTGTATAATAAATGTCTAGTGCTATAACGAAAATATGTGATCAAAGATTTGTAAAATATTTATGTGATCAAAGATCTTTGAGGAGTCGTCAAAGTTACATCACATTTTCTTTGATCACAGATCTTTGATCAAAGAAATTTGACATAAATGTGATAGTGTAATACCAGCCTTAGGTAGGAGAGTCCTTATCACATTTGCAGGATTTGAGTTTGCTACGAGGAAGAGCAAGAAGTTCAAGGTGTGGTTGCTGTAGACTTCTGAGCCTTACAACACCAGATGTGGAAAAAGCGGCTTAATATTTTCTAAGTAAGCCTATGGTTAGTTTTTTTTATCTATTGTAGTATTAATTATAAGTGTTGAGGAAAAAAAATGTTTAAAGGAAGTGTAAATGTGGACTCCAACGTTTTGTTTATTGATGATTTAAGTAATAAATGCTATTTACTATGAAAAAGTCTCAAAAATCCCACGCTGTTTGTGAACTATTCTTGTTTATAAGGATACAAAGCAAACTTTAACTCAAAGTCATTACAATATTCAATTAATGCACTTGGAGGTAACATTTCCATAAATATGAAAACCTATCGCATTACAAATGCAACCAAATTAATGCAACATATTAATTTTCAAGATAGCTAGTAGACTATCTCGTAAACAAATTAACATAATTAATTAGTTAAAACGAAGTTATGCAGAATGAATTTGTATATACATGATAAAGGTTACAAACTAGTACAATTACCTGACTAGGAGATAATCAATTTCTTTTTTATTACAATTAATAATTACAAAATAATTATTTCACGTTTATAAAAGTTTAATAACAACATTTAATATCTTTAAGCAATATCACACACACAAGGACAAACCGAGAGGGATGCAAAGATAAACATCAACAATAACCCAGAGACAAGTGCAATAATCTGATCGTTTTTATCCAACATAACAAAAATGAATAAAACAATAAATAGTTCTAAAGAGAATTCGAGAGCACTAGAGAGCAATAATATTTATAATATTTAGCACCGCGTCTTATTACCCGTTCGGGTTATACGCTTTAAGTACTAATTACGCTAATGGATTAGGAATTGGGAAGGTTGAATTAGAGGAAGTGAACCCGCATTTGCGTGGAGGGAGAGTGGAAGACCATTTAGGAAAAACCACCCCCAGTTCACCCGACCGAGATTCGAACCTCGATCTCCCCGTCCTCAGCAGTCGAGCTCAACATGACAAGCGCGTTAGCCAACACTAGAGAGCAGACTTGGCTCTAAAATACATCATAGATAACGCAACAGAATGATCATTGAAAGTTATTAGCTGACAGTAATTCTACAACCACATAGCCGTTTATTCTAGACTAATGTAATCTGTGCTATTGACCACCGTCGTTATCATAACATACAGTAGAGTAGACTGCAGATCGACTTTGCCAAAGAGGGTGCGACTCATAGCTCTTAAACGGGTAATGTAAGCATTCACATTACGTTTAAGTGAAAACGCATAAAGTGAGATTGCGTATAACAAGGGATACCTGTACTTAACGGCCTTATTGTGCAATTTTTTTCATTTATTTTAGTCCTGCCAAACATTAGAATTAATACACGCAAAATAAATTAAGAAAAAATTATATTTAATGCGGCTCGACTAAAAATTATGAGACACTGAAAATTAAAGTTTAATTTGCTACTAGCTATAAAATCAATAACTAATTTTGCAATTTCAATTTAGTTGAACCTCTCAGGTTATGCATTAAGCAAACACAGGTGATTTAGTCTACGTTTCCTCATCATGGAGCAAAGATAGTTTTTTATTCGTACAAGCATTGAAACAATTCTTTCTGCAGTAGCGGGCTACTTTACCGTGGGCCATTCTGTATAAAACTTAGGAATGGGTTGTAAAATCACAACCTGATCCTTTGTCACTACTCATCTGACGTCACATTCACAGCCTACTACTGAAATACGAAAGAAGCTGTTCCTTTTTTTTGACACTGGTCTGCTTGAAACGTTCCACCTATTACTGTATACCCATTGGCTTTCTTCGAGCTTCTATTACTGTCTCTCGGTCAGAGCTGCACCGTTACAATATAGTACTGTAGAAGGCAGAGCAAAATAGATACATATTAAAAGTATTTATCAACGCTTCTCATTTCTCCTCGTCTTTCTGTCACAGGCAGCGCATGGAACAGGTCCAGCGTAACCTTGCCCCTCGTCTCTTTCACAGGCAGTGCTGTAAAAGGTCCGGAGTAAACTTGTCCCTAGTCTCTCTGTCACAAGCAGCGCTGGAATATGTCCAAAGTAACTTTGCTCCACGTCTCTGTCATAACAGGTCTGTGGTGTCACCGCAACATTCTTATTCCAAACAAATACAGGTGCACTTCCTCTAGAACCAACCATCTTCATCCCTAACACATTAACGTAATTAGCATATATGCGTATAACCTAACGGAAAGTAGACGCGGTGATAAAAAAAAAATAGGATAGGAGTAGGTACGAATATAGTGACTGTGACAAAAAAAGGAACAGGTATAGTGGTGGACAGTAGCTCCTGCTCCACTAAAGGATCTTTTTTTCCCATCCCTAATAGAACTGTACCATAGATAAAGGATATATATGAACTGTACTCTGAGAGAAAAACATGAAAACTACGATATATCGTTCATGCTGATGAGTTAGTCGAGAATCGATCTATGACTCAATTGTGTAGGTGGTTGTAGAAAATGTCAGATATGATAAATGTTAAATGTAGGCTAAAATTAAAGTAAATTAAAGAAGGGCTCACCTATCACAATGCCCAGTTAAATATTTTGACACTTAATTTGTTCAATTGCGTGATTATTATCTCTAACTCAAGATGATGGAAATGGAACAAGAAACTGTGTATGGGACTCATGAAGATTCCCATGTTGTTATGTCAGAAAAAGTCCAGTCTTTGGCTGGCAGTATTTATCAAGAATTTGAGAAAATGATTGGTAAATATGACGAGGACGTAGTGAAAGACTTAATGCCACTTGTTGTGAATGTGCTTGAGTGTTTGGATTTATCATATACAGAAAATCAAGAACATGAAGTGGAATTGGAATTGTTGAGAGAAGACAATGAACAGCTGGTAACACAGTATGAACGAGAAAAACAGCTTCGTAAAACAGTTGAACAGGTAATCTATTTTAATTTTATTTTAGGAAAATGTCGCCCTTAAACTCTACATGCAGAAATCGTATCCTAAAATAGATTCATATAACTTTTTGGGGCCTAGAACGCCTACACCTTTTAGAAAAAGGGTTTTGTTTAAAGAGCACATTCACCAGGTCTAGTCTAATACAATTTCTTTTTAACAAACATATTTCCATAAAATAACTCTACCAGACAACGCTATTAACGTCATTTGATACATAAAAATGAAATATTAGTTCGCTATTTAGGCCTTGAATAGAAATTTAGAAAATATCTCGACCAAGCTATTTCAAGACCTTGGCCACATTCTTCAGTATTTCCGTAAGCCTGTCAACCTCCAAACTGGATTAAACGTCTACCTTAACTCAAAAAAAGAAAAAAACACAACACGAATAAGGCAATTGAGACTTTTCGTCTGCACAAAAAATAATTCAGGGACGATATCACTCCAAACTGTGCCCCCCACTCCAAACTGTGTTTCTCCACTCCAAACTGTGTCTCTCCACTCCAAACTGTGTTTCTCCACTCCAAACTGAGCCTCTCCACTCCAAACTGTGCCCCCCACTCCATACTGTGACTCTCCACTCCAAACTGTCTCTCTCCACTCCAAACTGTGTCTCTCCACTCCAAACTATGTCCTCCACTCCAAATTGTGCCCCACTTACTATTGTTTTATTCACAAACACACCATAACATGTTTATTTTAACTACAAATCTTAATATGTTCTCAAAATGTTGTTTCTCCTCCACCAGAAATTGCTCGAGTTGGAGGATGCGGCTGAAGATGAGAGGAAAGACCTTATTGGCAAAATTGAAAGTCTTGAATCTATTGTTCGAATGTTGGAGCTGAAGGGAAAAAATTCCTCTGATCATGGTAATGTGCTTTCGTTCTACTTATATAGGTTTTACTGTGTTTGTGTCAAGACATGTAGTAAGTTCAGCCATAAGAAAAATAACTTTTGATTGCGGGCGGACACCTTGGAGTTTTTCAACTCCTTGAGTATGTATTTGTGTTCCCCAATATAACATTCACAAGCCATTGGTTTTTGGATTCAATTCATTATAACTAGTCTCAGTTTGAGTTAACTTTAGTAGAAAGCTATGTGTTTTTTTTAAGTGTCAGACATTTATTATTTTATTGTTTGATTATCATGACAAAAGAGCGAGCTCAGTAATTAAGTGTAAATATTGATAATACTTTTTTTTTTAATTATTGGTTCTTACAAATGGACAAAAACTCTTTTTAACACTAAATAACTGATAACCAATATTCATGCATTTGGAGTACAAATGGTTATCAAATATGTCTGTAATAGTAAACAAAAGAAAACACAAGGGTTCAGGTATTTGTTATGAGGGGAAGGGGGAATAAAAGGAAAGAAGGTAAAGAAAGGGATAGAGATTGTTGAGGGCCCGGATCGAAGTATGTACTCTAGAATCAAATTATAAACCTCTCGTGTTTCAATCTCTATCGTGTATATCGTATGTTGTCCTTTGTTATTTATCTAGGAAATTATTTTTTACTTTTCCATTTGTTCACTCTGCTCCAGCACTAGTAACAGCTAATCTGGGAGATGGTGGGTGTGTTCATATACTTGGTGTTCTGGTAAAGACTTGTGGCAATTTTGTAGTTCATCCCAAATGTACAGATACTAAAGTTATTCCGTGCAATGCAGTACAATCGAGATGTTTTCCATTCAGTTTACCGATTGGAGGAGAAAGAACAGGATCAGAAGCGCGAGTACGCAAAGTTGCACGAGCGCTACACTGAGCTGTTTAAGACTCACATGGACTATATGGAGCGTACTAAGATCCTCATGGGTAGCGCGGAGCATCTGGAGGGGGCTTCCCGGCGTATACCCTCCATGAACATACCGCAGATGAGCAGGTAACTGTATTCGTTAAAATAACTACAAAACTAATAGACCCACTCCAGTGGCCGTGTGGTCTAACTCTCGCAGTAGACTAGACTGCCAACAACTCAGAGGCTGAGGTTCACATCTTGGTCGGGTGTACTGAAGGGGTTTCCACTCTCTTTACATGGAAATGCTGGTACACTTCCTCTAAATAAAACCTTCTTAATCCCTAAAATATTATCCTAATTAGTACATAAGCGTATCACCCAAATGGGTGGTAAGACTCTGCGCTAAAAAAGACTAATAAATGTAATGTGATCAAAATTTGTGCCACCTGGTGTGCAAAAATAGGCAACTCTGTTATTGTTCATCTGTTATCCTGTGACTAGAGACTGTGACAAGAGCCACATCTGAGACTTGTCTTCTCTAGTAATATACTTTTACGTGAACATGCACGGTTTGAACTAACAGAAAGAGCATTGGAGAGCTACAACATTCTGGACCAATGTCGTGTTAACATGAGGCTCACACAGATGTACAGATGTACCGGGATATATGATGTCCAAACAAACTGGGATATGACTGTGTTAATGATGTCCCCCATTACAAGAGGTAATGGCCGCCTCTTGGAGGAAATGAATCTCACCACCCGATCCGCTGGCCTAGGTTTCATTCTATCGCAACTGACAGTAATTCAAGAGCTTGATCTCGCATATGAAGAAGGCAATATGGTTCTCAAAGAGTACATAATATTCATTTAACAGAGGCAATATAAGCCCAACGTAAGAGTTGACCATGAACAGTATTTATTATGTGTTAGGTCTTCCGGCCCTGTGTCTTTTGGCTTCACATCCTTGGAGGCCAACATGAGGTCGATGACCAGTGCGGGTGATTTCGCTGGTCCAGTGTCCTCACCGGACAGCAACCACTCCAACACCAGTCTGCGCAACGAACTACAGGTAACATACAGGTGGTTATCCTATAATGCCCGAGATATGAGATGGACTGGATAGAACTAGCTCGGGATAGGGATAGGAGTACTTTTCTAGTGTGGGAATGAACTTTAGAGATCCTAATGCCATAGAGTAAGTAAGAAAGAAAATATATATAGTAACAAAATGTTAACTCATTTACTTTACATCCATTACTGTTTTTTGCCTGTGGCCTAGATTAGTTATATATTCACGCTAAATATTTTCCACTAGGCCGGGCTCGTCGTAGCTTCATACGCCTTATAACCTAAACTTAAGAATACGACTGGCACAACATCCATTCCCTGGCCGTTAATTTATCACCATGAAAGGGTAAACTCACATTTCACCAATTGATACATTTTCAGCCATAGGGAATCAAACCTGGCACCCTTAGCTCAGTAGACAGATATTCTATCGACTGAGCAAAACTGTTGGATATTTCTTTACTATAAAGCATTAATTATAACACCTAATACATACATTTAAGTGTTAAATTAGTGGTCTGGGGTCGGTTTCTTAATTTTTTGAGTTGTAACTGCTAATAACCAGTATTAGAGCTATAAATCAAATTCCAATTAATGTGTTTATATTTAAAATTATTTTTAAATTAAAAAAAAA